>PVJA010022471.1:0-34229 GCA_004027025.1 Myocastor coypus
GCGCTACACAGCAGAGCCCTGGAGACTGTGAGTGAGCTCCTAGCACTTCTTCAGGTTAGGAGCTGGAAGTTCCAGCTACCACAGCCAGGGCCTCAGCCTCCCTTCCCCCTCCCCAGGGCTACAGGTGGAGTTCATCAACCCCATCTTCGAGTTCTCCAAAGCCATGAATGAGCTGCAGCTCAACGATGCAGAGTTCGCTCTGCTCATTGCCATCAGCATCTTCTCCGCAGGTGTGCAAAAGGGGCTGGAGGGCAACCCAGCAAGAGACTTGCACTGGGGTGGGAGGGTAGGTGGGTGGGTGTGTGCATGGTCGGCGCAGTGAGGAGCAATGGGGAGGGGTAGGGAGCGGGGAGGCTGTAGCTGGGCTAGTGGGAGGGGAGCAGCTGGGTGGGACCCACGCCCACCCAGGTATTTGGGATGCTGTGACTGGGATGTGCAACCAAAACCCTGTCCAGACCTGCCCCTCCTCTGTTGCTGACCTGTAGATCGGCCCAATGTGCAAGACCAGCTGCAAGTGGAGAAGCTGCAACACACATACGTGGAAGCCCTGCATGCCTACGTCTCCATCCACCACCCCCACGTGAGTGGCCCACAGTTGTCTTGTCCCTCGGCTTCACAGCTGCTCCCTGTCTCTCCTACTTGACTTCCAGATGCCTTCTGCCTATACCTACCTTGCTCGGGTCTGCCCCTTACACTGAACTCTGCCTGCCCCAGGCCCCATCCTGGCTCAGAGACAGAGGCTAGACCAGCTCTCTCCCTCCCTCCCCCAGGACCGGCTCATGTTCCCAAGGATGCTAATGAAACTGGTGAGCCTCCGCACACTGAGCAGCGTCCACTCGGAGCAAGTGTTCGCCCTGCGCCTGCAGGACAAGAAGCTGCCCCCGCTGCTCTCAGAGATCTGGGATGTACATGAATGACAGCCCCTAGGTGTCCGCGAGAGGTGGAGCACAGCAAGAAAGACAACATTCCTGCAGCTGGGCAAAGGAGTTCCTTCGTGACATTAAAGGAGTGCAAAAGGGTTGGGGGATTTGTGGCTCTTGGGCCCTGGGCCCTGCTAAAGCTGCGCTCCAAGACTTCTTGTCCTGCAGAATGGCAGCCCTGGGGGCTGCTATGTACAAGGTTCTCCAGGGTTAGCCCTGCCCATCCTGCTTCTACCACTTCCTGTTTTTTCCCACAGGGCCCCAAAAGAAATTCTCCGTTGTCACTTTGCGGGCTGGCCATAAATGCCTTGAGGAGGCCACACAGGTCTGGCCTGTTGGAATAAGGAGACCAGAATGAAATCAAACCAATTTCTGGATGGGGGTGGGGGCACAGTGAGGAGGAGGAAGCCTGCAACCTGTATGATGAACTGCCTCCAGGCGCAGTTGAGGGAAAGCCTCCACAAGTGACAGGTCTGACAGCTGGATTGGGCGGGGTGCACCTTTTCCTAGCTGGTTGTGCCATGGGAATGGATGAAATGCTGAGGCTCAGGTGCCCCTCTGTAACGATCACCAGAAATTGAAATGGCAAGAGGAAGAACAGGCCCAGGCCACATCTGCACTCCCAAGGGCTGCTTCCCCACCCCAGGTCCTGCCTCAGTTTAGCCCGGAGCAGCTGGGCATGATCAAGAAGTTGTATGTCTTAATTTTTCCGTTGGCATAATTTGAAATATTCAAGGCCTGGTGGTCCCTACTTCCGAGCCTCTGGACTTGTTGGTTAGGAAGAAAAGCCCCCGACGCCAGGCGAGACCGTTGAGGGTGTGTGGAGCCCTCAAAGGCCTGAACTCCATTTCCCAGTAGGCGTCGCGGCGTCGGCCACGCCCCCTCTCTTGGGCGCGCGCCCGTGCAGGTGCTCGGGTGCCGCGCCTTCTCCTCTTTGCGCCCCCGCTACCCAGAATTGGTAGGCTCCAGCAGCCGGGCAGCCAACTGGACAGCGCCTGCAGCCGGGCGCCTCCAAACCGCGTGCGGGGGATATCTAGGTGAGGCATGAGGAGCCGACCAGAAAGCCTCAGGGGTAGTTTATCTTGAGAAGTCACTTTCGGATTAAACAACATGTCGTCGAAATAGGCCCTATGGCCGTGTCGAATTAAAATCTCTTCGCCACCTGAACAAAAGGTATTCCCCTGGGTTCTTCCCTTGGCGTTCCACGGGGCTGGGCTGGCCCAGGGCTCCACTCCGCGTTTCCACTCCTACACGGCTAAGGTGCGCAGCCGCCTTTCTCGCGGACGGCTCCACCTTTCGGCGCTCGGCTCGGGGCCTCCCCCGGAGAGTGAGTGGTACGGCCCTGGCCCCCTCGGCCTCCCCTCCTGCCCCGGGTCCGAGTGGTACGCGCCCCCCGGTGCAGACGCGGAACTGGCGCCCGGTGGCCTGGGCTCCGCGCGGGGGAGCGACGGGCGCCCCGCTGCCTGTCAGGGGCCGTGCGGCAGTCCGGCGGGTCCCCGAGTCGTAGGAGGTAGGTGGGTCTGGGAGTAGAGGGCCCTGGACTGTATGAGGGACCCCCTGGGAGGAGACACGCTGAGAGGGAAGAGGAGTTCGCGGAGGAGCGAGGGGGGCGTGGAAGGTCCAAGGAGGAAGGGCCGCTGCTCTTCCCGGTTCCCGGGCTGTGCGGGTTCCGGCGGGGGCAGGGAACTGTCCAGCAGGTGAGGAGGTGGGCAGCCGGGGCCACTGGCTGCACACACCCGGAGGTTGTGTAGTGTACGTGTGCTCAGGCGTGTGCGGGAAAGCGTGCGTGCGTACGTGCAGCGCCTTGTTTGGGCTTAGGGTATGGAGAACCGCGTCTGGTTCTTTAAATAAATACATTTCATTTGATGCTTCAAAACTGATTCGAGTGGAGACATCATCTCATTTCTTCCTGCAACTGCCCCGCTGTCTTATCTTCTGGCACATTGCTTCCTCCTCCTCTTCCTCCTCCAGCCCCCTCCCTTTTCCTCCCCGACCCTGCCCATCGCCGACCTCATTGCTTGAATGCTCCACGCTGAACCAGTCTGTGCTGATGAGCTTGCAAGGTCACTGCCTGGAGAGGGGGAGGAGGGACGGACAGCCTCCCGTGGTGCTCACGTCAGCAAAGATGTCATATCACACACGGGTTCCTGTGGCTTTACTATGAGATGCTGCCCCCAAGAAGGGACGAATCCAAAAGGGGTGGTCAGCGAGGTCACTGTCAGCTAAACTAAGGCATAGATAATGTAAAGGTCTGTGGATCTGAGATGTAGATGGTGATTTGGGCTTCAGAACGGTGTGTGCACTTTGACTTTGATGCTTTGGGCTGTGTAGAGATAGGAATCAGGGGCTTTGCATGCATTAAGTAATCCAGGGTCAAAGCAGGAGGCAGAGTTGGCCTGACTGGTTTTGATGACAGTGAGTTAATGGCAGGGTTAGAGGGTTTCGATTCTTCCTGGGAAAGGGAAAGAGGGAGAAGGAGAAAAGCCCTTCCTATATCTGCAATCTGAATAACTGAGGGTAATGGCTGTTAAACCGATATGAAATGTGGCCCAAAAATATGCCATTTGAGGCTAGGAGAGTCACAAGATCTTGGATCATTGTGTCTTGGGAGGGTGATGAAAACCATAGAATATGATAATGACTTGAGTTTTATCAGATAGCTCTCAGTCCAGAGGAATTGGAATCTCAAGCATAGAGACATTCCAGTGCCTAATTGATTAGCAGATGTTTCAGGCCTGATTACTGAGATGTGGCTACAAAGGGATCCTGGTTCTCAGTGTAGCCCTACATTTCAAGGTCTAGTCTAGAACTCTGCTCCTATAAATCATTTTACTTTAAGATACCTTGGCTCCCACTTTAGATGTTTACCATATAATCTTCTCATGGAACAAGTTGTATTTTCATCCACATCCTATCTCATGTTCCCATTTTCCTCCCTTTTTTATTCTGCCCAAGTCTGTAGTGGTGTCTCACATGACTCTAGTAGTTGGGAGAACAAGAGGACCATTTGGGGGTCATTAAGCAAAGGTGATCTGAGAAATGAGTGAATGTGTGACAAGCTTAGGAACTTGGTAATGAGGTGCTGCTATCAAAAGCTAGAATAGGGACCAAATGCAAACTAGTGGCAGATGAGGGAGAAGGAACCTAGTTCTCAGAAGGCAGTGTGATGGCAGGGAGGAGCCCAGGTTTAAGGCCCTGGCTGACTCTGGAGTAGAAGCCGATAGCACTGTGTGGTCACCAGGGAGGGGAGGGGCTGTGACTCCGCTATAAATAGTGCTGGGTGTCTGAGTCGCTATGGAGACAACATTGAATCCTATTACCTGTCTGTCCTCTATTGGGAGCAAGGGAGCAGAGGGAACAGTAGGCTGAGGACCAAGAGGTGTTGCAAATAGTTCTTGTTTGGTATAGGTAGGTGAGAGAAATGATAGAACTACTTACTATCTAAGTCAAATAGGGTCTTATGCATACAGGGAGTGTTCGCGCACACGTGTGTGTGTGTGTGTGTGTGTGTGTGTGTGTGAACAAGGTCTTACGTAATCTTGCATGGAACTTTGAGGCAAAATTCCAGAGTTCTGGAAATAGCCCTGCAGTTGAGTGAAATACTGTATTCAGAGAAATACATGTATAGTGAGACCTAATTGGAAATAAGAGATAATTTCATATAAACTTTTCTTAAATTTAAGACTACAGTTTAAAAATTCTTCTGACTCCTCTCCCTGTCCTGGGAGGAATCCTAATATTTCTGTGCCTAGTGCATAATGTCTATGAGTTAGATTGGGACAAGGCTGACTCTGCATATTAAGTTACTGACTCCAATCCCGACACTGGAACAGAGAACTGTTCATTCAGCACCAAGGGCAGAGCTAGTAGCAGCCTCTGCAGAGACCCTTGCCTGAAGGGGGCAAAGTGGTTGAGAGAGGCATTTGGGACACAGGCATTCTCCATGTGGCATCACCTGTGCTAGACAGTCAGCTGTTGTCATTGTCCAGGTGCAGTTCACTGGGCAGTCTGTGTGGTAGCTTCTCATCAAGCTGAATGCAGATTGTTAGCCCAGGTTTTATCTAGACCTAAAAAGTCAGTGAAGGGCTGATTGAGTCTGGTTTGATCCTGGTCTTTCTTGGAGCAGGTTCTGAAAGTGACTAATTTGAACTCATTCGTGGTAACTAAAATGAACTCACTTTCACAGCAGAGCCCCAGGGGCTAGGCTGGAAATGAGCTAGCTTGGTAGTGGTGAGAGGTCAACCATTATCTGTCCATCCATCCATCCATCCATCCATCCATCCACCTATCTGTGTATCTTTCTCTCCCTTCCTCTCCCTCCCTCCCTCTCCCTCTCCCTCTCCCTGCCTCTCCCTCCCTCTCCCTCCCTCCCTTCCTCCCTCCCTCCCTCCTTCTCTCTCTCTCTTTTTGTGGGAGCAGGGATTGAATTTCAGGCCAATGCACTTGCCAGGCAAGTGCCTATTTTACTGAGCTATTTCACCAAACCCTCGTTTCTCTTTTTTCTATGCTCAAAATTGAATTCAGGGGGCCTGGTGGGATGGCTCAGTGGTCTAAAGCGGCTGCTTGGGAAAGCTTGGGCAGCTTCAGGGACCGTGGTTCTATCCCCGGCACCACATGCTGCGCCAGCCCTGCCCTCGGGGCAGGCTGAGCTGGCCATAAAAATGAGTGAATAAACAAATAAAGGTTCTGAAACAAGAAAAAAATAAATAAAATAAAATAAAAAATTCTTTTAAAAAAAAATTGAATTCAGGGCCTTGTACATGGCCAGCCAATAACTCTACTGCTGAGAGCTAGATCCATAGTCTCTCTCTTACTGTTTTTTTTTTTTTGTTTGTTTGTTTGTTTGGTTTGGTTTGGTACTGGGGATTTAACCCAGGGCCTTTGCCCTAAGTGACACCCCCAGCCCTTTAAACATTTTTTTTACTTTTGAGATAGTATCTTATGAAGTTGCCCAGGCAGTGTTTGAACTTGTGATCCTCTTACCTCAGCCTCTTAGAATGCTGGTATTATAGGTATGTGCCACCATGCTGGGCTTATCTTGCTTCTTGATATTTGACTCTGAGCTGATAAGCCTACAGGATGGGCTAGGTATGTGTCATGTTTTCCTATCTGTAGTAGGAGACTCAAGGCCTCTGACCTGTGCTTCCAGCTGGGATGGACTCGAGCAGGATGACCCCCTTAGCTACAGCGGTGGATCTTATTAGTCCATTTTTCCTACTGCCTTGGATTTTCAGATAATATTCAAATTCCTCCTGGGATTGCTGACTTCTTGCTTGAAGTTTCTCTGAAATGAACTGATGAACTGGAACCATGGTGCAGAAGAAGAAGTTCTGTCCTCGGTTACTTGACTATCTCGTGATCGTAGGCGCCAGGTAACTGACTAGGAAGAGACTGTTCCTTGCCCTGTCTGGGATAGTCACTAGATTGTTCTCCACCCCATTTCCACGTGGCTTTGCATATCTCGTTCCTCTCTTTTTACCCCAGTGAGAGCATCTAGCCCAGAAGGAAAAACAGCATGTGGGGTGGATTCAGAGTGTGAGTCTCAGCAAAGGCAGCGCAAAACTGTGCTCTCAGTGTCTTTGTGAGCTTTAGCAAATAAGCCCTTCATACCTTCTCCACCCACTCACACTCTTATGGTACTTCTTAGCTCACACACTTTGAGAGGTGCTCACCAACCGCAGATGTCGGTGACTGTTTGCAAGGCAGAACTTTCAGGATTGGTGTCTTTGAAATAGGCACCCTTCCTGGTTAAGTTCCCATGTCCAGAAGAGCATTTGGGGTTGTACTTGCTGCCTGAGGGCACACTTGGAGGGGTGCTGTCTCTGCAGGCTGCTGACTCTGTCTCTCTCCTCAGGCACCCAAGCAGTGACAGTGTGGCCCAGACGCCAGAGCTGCTGCGGCGCTACCCACTGGAGGATCACGCGGAGTTCCCCCTGCCCCCAGATGTTGTGTTCTTCTGCCAACCAGAGGGCTGTCTGAGTGTGCGGCAGCGGCGCATGAGCCTGCGGGATGACACCTCTTTCGTCTTCACCCTCACGGATAAGGACACTGGAGTCACACGTTACGGCATTTGTGTCAACTTCTACCGCTCCTTCCAGAAGAGGGTGCCTAAAGAAAAGGGGGAAGGTGGGGCAGGGTCCCGTGGGAAGGAAGGGACCTGTGCCACCAGGGCCTCAGAAGAGGGGGCTCCCGAGAGCTTGGAGAGCAGCCCATCCCTGCAGCCTCCCAGGACCGACACCACCCCCAATGTGACCCAGTCTCCAAGGACCAAGCACCGGGCTAAGGGCAGCAGCCGGTCCCGCAACAGCACCCTCACGTCCCTGTGCGTGCTCAGCCACTACCCTTTCTTTTCCACCTTCCGCGAGTGTCTGTATACCCTCAAACGGCTAGTGGACTGCTGCAGTGAGCGGCTGCTGGGCAAGAAGCTAGCCATCCCAAGAGGCCTCCAGAGGTAAGGCTCTCCCAGCCAAGAGGAGGGCGGGAAGTGCGTCTGACGGCTGTGATTGGGCTGTGAGGAGTGCAGGACATGACCTCTGCAGCCTGGGTCCTTTAGACCTGTCAAGGCATGGAGCCTCACTAAGAGAAGGGCTGCTGCAGATTTGAGCCTCCGTTAGGTCTTGCTAAGTTGCTTAAACTGGCCTCGAGCTTGTGACCCTCCTGCCTCAGCCTCCCAGGTAGCTGAGATTATAGGTGTGCATCTGCCCCTGGCCCACACCCACAATTTTATACTTGTCCTTGCTCCTGTGTGAACCCTCACATCCCCTCTAAGCTTGGATTTTTGGTAACAGCAATCAAACTCATAATGTCACTCCTGCCCGGCAGGTGTTACACCACTGAGCTATATCCTTGGCCCAGGAGAATTCTGTTGTTGCAGGCGCATTTCACTCCCACTGCCTAGGTGTCTGACCCCCCTGCACTTTGCTCCTCAGGGACACTATGTGGCGAATCTTCACAGGATCCCTGCTGGTAGAGGAGAAGTCCAGTGCCCTTCTGCATGACCTCCGAGAGATCGAGGCCTGGATCTATCGACTGCTGCGCTCCCCAGTCCCTGTCTCCGGGCAGAAGCGAGTGGACATTGAGGTCCTCCCTCAGGAGCTCCAGCCCCCCCTGACCTTTGCTCTGCCAGACCCCTCACGCTTCAGCCTGGTGGACTTCCCTCTGCACCTGCCCCTGGAGCTTCTGGGCGTGGATGCGTGTCTCCAGGTTCTGACCTGCATCCTGCTGGAGCACAAGGTGCGTGGGTGCAAGCTCTGCAGCATTGAGGGCTGGCTGCCCAGCTCTTTGAGGACAGGGTCGCATTCACTTCTTTTGTATCTAGGAGGTAGTGCAATGCCAGGTAATAATAGCAGGTACTCAGCAATGCAGGTTAAATACATTACTGACATTAGGTGGGATATATTAGGAAATATAATATGGGGTATTATGAGAGTTTGCTGCTCAGTGGTGGTATCCTGAATATCCTCATCTAACTCTGGAAATAGCAGGAGTTATGTTAGCAGGATGACTGACTCTGGGACAGGGAGTGAACCATCTAGAAAGGTAGTGATTGAGGGAGGGCTACTCCGTGTTGGGCTGTCAGGCGGGGAATGGGACCATGCACAGTGGGCATGTGCCCGTAATCTCAGGCACTTGGGAGGCTGAGGCAGGAGATCAAAAGGTTAAGACCAGCTTTGCAGTTTAGGGAGACCCTGTCTAAAAATGAAATTTTATTTTATTTTATTTTATTTTTTTAATTTTATTTATTTATTTTTTTCTTGTTTCAGAACCTTTGTTTGTTTATTCACTCATTTTTATGGCTGGCTCAGCCCGCCCCGAGGGTAGGGCTGGTGCAGCATGTGGTGCCAGGGATCGAACCGCGGTCCCTGAAGCCGCCCAAGCCTTCCCATGCAGGCGCTTTAGACCACTGAGCCATCCCGCCAGGCCCCCCTAAAAATGAAATTTTAAAAAGGCTGGCGCTGTAGCTTAGGGTTAGAGTTTTTGCTCACGCTCATGAGGCCCTGGGTTCAATCCCCAGTACTACAAAAAAGAAGTCATTGAATTGCAGATGTCAGAAGTATTCTCTCTTTTTTTTTGTACTGGGAATCAAACTCGGAACCTTGCACTTAGCAGGCAGGCATTTGTGCCACTGAGCTACATCCCTGGTGGAAGTGTTTTCTGGTTGATCTTACTGTGCACCTTTGAGTGACCTATCTGATGTGGCTGTACAGGTAGTTCTGCAGTCCCGAGACTACAACGCGCTCTCCATGTCCGTGATGGCGTTCGTGGCCATGATCTACCCGCTGGAGTACATGTTTCCCGTCATTCCCCTCCTTCCCACTTGTATGGCATCAGCAGAGCAGGTGCGTCTTGAGGCATCTTCTGCCTTTGTCTCCTTTTTTCCTGGGGGAGGAAGTACACTTTCTCCAGATTTTAGAAGCCAGTACTGGACTCATGCCACCAGAACATGTTTGCAAAATCCAATTGATTTCGAGTGGTCTGTTGTGCTAGTCACAGCAAGTGATTGTAGCCTCCTCAGTACACTGCTGTAGGCTATGGAACCCACAGAAGATGCGTTGTGTTACCTCTCCAATATCTAAAAAAGACTCAGTTTTGAAACACACCTAACCTCAGGGTTTTGGAAAGGGAGCTGTGGTTCTGCGTGTCCTTGTCTAGAAAAATGCTGGCTTGCTAAATGCTCCCAGGAGGCTTGCTATTTGTTTCTGTCCTCTTTATCCTTTGCTCAGCTGCTGCTGGCACCAACCCCCTACATCATTGGAGTCCCTGCCAGCTTCTTCCTCTATAAACTCGACTTCAAGGTGCCTGATGATGTGTGGTTGGTGGATCTGGACAGCAATCAGGTGAGGTTTGGGCTTGAGGCATTGTAGAGCCCAAATGGGGTTGTTTTCCAGATCTAAGCCTGTGAAGCCTGTTTTTCTAAATGATTTCTCTTGTGATACTTGAATTAATTCCTAATTCTGCTTTACTTTATTGGCTAGATGGGCCCTTTGTGAGTGTTCAAAGAATTAGCAGGATTTGGTTTGGTCAGAACTAAGTGCTCCCCTGTACCTCCAAGTCAGCAGTAGGGCAGTTGCTTTTGTGGGATCATTATCCATGGCATAGGTCAGTGATGGCAAACCTTTTAGAGTTTTCAGTGATAACAGACAGCTGGCCACAGCACGCGTCCATGGCCCCTGGAGACCATTCCCTAGTGGTTCTGCTGAGTGATGGTTCCAATGCAGAGTTTTAAAAAATTAACATTTGCAGTGTGATGGATTAAAGTTTTAGTAAAAAGCCCTAACATGCATGCAGTGTAAAACTTTTTTTTTTTTTTTTTTGGTGGGACTGAGGTTCAAACTCACGACCTTGCACTTGCCAGGCAGGCACTTGTGCCACGGAGCTATCTCCCCAGCCCCAACAGTGTAAAACTTTAGAAAAGGAAAGTGAGTGTAAAGAAGGAAATATAACCCACAATCCTGCTGTCTGGTCATGAGGAGCGCACAGGCATATTTCCTTTAAAATACATATGTGTATTATGTGTGTATATGTGTGTATAAATACATATCATAACACTTAGAAGGATCTATTGTCTGGGACACGTGTGTATGCATATGTGCATATGCATATATGTATGTGTAAATCTTCCTCTTGCTAGCCTGTTTGTATATAAGCAGAGGTCCTGAGCAGACATGTAAGGTTGTGCCTGCTATCTTTTCTCCGGTGCAGGTGATTGCCCCTACCAATGCAGAAATGCTACCTATCCTGCCAGAACCAGAGTCTTTGGAGCTGAAGAAACACTTAAAGCAGGTGGGTGAGGACTGAAGGAGAGGGGAGGAGTAGATGCTGTGGGGTCGCTGCAGGAAGGTGGGCATTCTGGGAGCCAGTGTCCTCGCAGACTCCAAGTGGGCTCCATTTCTTTGTCTTGGGTGGCCATAAGAGGTGTGCCCCATTTGGGGCCGCAGGGTGACTCTCAAAGGTTCTGTTTCAGACTCCATCACACTGGAAAACAGAATGCCATATGAAAGAGCCTCTCTAGTCCGCTTGGTGTCATGTCCACTGTTCTTCATGGCATCAGAGCATTCTCTCTGTCCCTACAGAATCCTTACCTCTGGCTTCTTTTCTCTGAAGAATCTCTCACATCCACTTTTTCATTCATTGCCTTTCTTCTTTTTTCTTTTTCTTTTTTTTTTTTTTTTTTTGAGACGGGTTCTCACTGTGTAACTCAGAGTGGCCTTCAATTCCCAGCGATCCCCCTGCATTCCTCATGTCTCAGCAAGGGCTGGGATTACAGGCATGTGCCACCACAACCAACTCTTCTTTTCTTTGAGATTTAAATTCTGTTATTTATTTTTTAGTCTTCTCATGGATAATATTGAGAGATTAGCTGCTATATCTCTCTCATGTGAGAGAACTTTTGAAAAAATACATAGCCTGATCCCAAATCTAATGTTATGGCAGTTATGTGTTGTGTACTTATACTTTCCTTTTAACTTTTAGTTTCATCGTACCTCTCCGTAGTAAATACAGATTACATTCCTCATGGGAGCTGGGACATGCACACAACACAATTTAATATGTTTTATGTCCCCTCCCTTCTGCCTGCTGCTTCTTCCTCTTCTGCATGCTGACCACAGTACCTGAAGGTAAAGCTGGGCCAGGCTCTGCTCCCCACCCCACCCCAGGATACCCCACACAGGCCCCCTTGGGTGTGAAGGCTCTTCTGAGGCTCTGTGTGTGTGTCGTGCAAAGCCCCTGTAGTCCCCCTAGATAGCACCGATGTGGCTGGACTCGAGTCATTTCATGTCACCCCTCTTGCTCTCACCTGCTTTGTCATTGCCCTTGTGATGTGACATCCAGCAAGGTCGCAGGCTCAGAGACCTCTCTTGCCATCTTTTTTTTTTTTTTTTTTTTTTTTGTCTTTTTGAGACAGGGTCTCCTTATGCAGTTCAGGCTGGCCTTGAGCTCACTTTTGTAGCCCAGGCTGGTTTCAAACTCGCACCGATCCTCCTGCCTCAGCCTCCCGAGTGCTGGGATTATCTCTTGCCATCTTTACTTGCTGCTTTTCTATTGCCACTGAAGTACAACTAATGAGACAGAGAGGCCAATCTGAAATGAGAAGGAGATGCCAGTTCCTTATCTGACTTCATAGACACTAGGATCCTTGGGCTCATTGTTCTGACCCCTGCTTCTCAAAATGTGGTCCGCAGATCAGCTGCTTTGTACTCACCTGGGCTTGTTGAAAACACCCCTGGGGTCAGAACCAGCATTTGGGTAACACTCCGGGTAACCCCAGCACTCATTCATATTTAGGAACACTGCCCAGCTACCCCTAAATGAGCCTGTTAGAAGCTTATTTGGTTTGTGAGTGCTAAGTACACCAGGCTCCCATCCCTTCTTCATTTTTTTTTTTTTTTTTTTTTTTTTTTTTTTTTTTTTTTTTTTTTTTTTTTTTTTTTTTTTTTTTTTTTTTTTTTTTTTTTTTTTTGTCTTTTTGAGATAGGGTCTCGCTGTGCAGTTCAGGCTGGCCTTGAGCTTAGTTTTGTAGCCCAGGCTGGTCTCGAACTCTCACCGATCCTCCTGCCTCAGCCTCCTGAGTGCTGGGATTACAGGCGTGCGCCACCACGCCCAGCTTCCCATCCCTTCTTTACTATTTGTATGTATGTATGTATGTATGTATGTATTTATTTATTTATTTGCTTGCTTGCTTGCTTGCTTGCTGTTTATTTATCTTGGGGTACCAGGGACTGAACTCAGGATCCTGCACTTGCCAGGCAAGCCCTTATTCTTCTGAGCTATCTTCCCAACCCCAGCTCCCATCCCTTCTAACCTAAGAAGCTCTCTGTGACATCATAGTTACTTTTTAAAAATATATATATATATATTTCAATGTAAAAGACCCTTGGTGACTCAAATAAGTTGGAACTCTGGTTCGAGACTTCAGATTTGGTCAGCTTGTCCTGAGCTCTAGGTTGGTCTGGTTGCTATGATCTAGATTGGCTTAAACATGAAGAGCTATATATTTAGACTATCTTCTGTAGGCCAGAACATTTATTAGATTTTTTTTTCAAGGATGTGGACCCTAACATGGGTTGCCTGTGATTTGCAAGTGAGTGCTATTCTTTGCTCGGAGCATCCTGAACAGAGAGGGTGACGTAGGAGACTTCAGAAGGCTCCTGCCTGGGAGTGGAGATTCATTTACTCACCTGGAAATACGCTCCAGCTAAGGGGTTTCTTTTCAACAGGCACTGGCCAGCATGAGTCTCAACACCCAGCCCATCCTCAACCTGGAGAAATTCCACGAGGGCCAGGAGATCCCGCTTCTCCTGGGAAGGCCTTCTAATGACTTGCAGTCCACGCCCTCCACTGAATTCAACCCACTCATCTATGGCAATGATGTGGATTCAGTGGATGTTGCCACCAGGTGAGAACAAGTGGACGACACGATCCCAGCTTCCCGTGTGGTTCGCTTCCTGCGCAGTTCTCTGCTGTCTTAACTTGGCTGCAGACTGTCTCCCAAAGCCATGCTTGCTTCACCTACAAAACTTGTATGATGTTTGGTTACATTTTCCACCTCAGCAAAAGCAAAAAGAGTAGCTCAGGAGCGTTTCAGGCAGCAGCGCTGGTTCTTTCTGGTGTGGGAGGCGATAGGAGGCCTCTGGCTCTCAGGGTCGCTTGTTCTCCAGTGCACGCCTCTCACGTCATCTTGCATCCCCTCCCCACAGAGTGGCCATGGTGCGTTTCTTCAATTCTGCCAATGTGCTACAGGGCTTCCAGATGCACACGCGCACCTTGCGACTCTTCCCTCGGCCCGTGGTGGCCTTCCAGGCCGGCTCTTTTCTAGCCTCACGTCCTCGACAGACTCCCTTTGCTGAGAAACTGGCCAGGACTCAGGCGGTGGAGTACTTTGGAGAATGGATCCTCAACCCCACCAACTATGCCTTCCAGCGAATCCACAACAGTGAGTGCCCTCCATCCTCTGGCGGCCCCTCCGGGGCACCGTCCCTTGGTGTGTTCCAGTCTTCCATTCCTGTTTTGCATCTAGGCTTTTCCCACGTGGTTGTTTAGTACTGAGGACTAAAGCCATGGCTGCCTTTGAACTGAGCTCTATCCCCAGCCATTTTTTAAAATTGTATTTGATTGGGACAATGTCTTGCACAATTCTCCACATCGTCTCAGCTGGATTCTAACCTGCAGTCCTTCTGCCTTGGGGCGCCCAGAGTGCTAGGGTTCCAGGCCTACGCCACCATATCTGGCTCCTGCTTTCCCTTTTGTGTGCTCTTTGCCTCTTGTTCCTTGCTGCTATCTGTCCTGCTTCCTCTGGGACAGATATGTTTGATCCGGCCCTGATTGGTGACAAGCCCAAGTGGTATGCCCACCAGCTGCAGCCCATCCACTACCGAGTCTATGACGGCAGCTCCCAGCTGGCCGAGGCACTGAGCGTGCCACCAGAGCGTGACTCTGACTCCGACCCCACTGACGACAGGTGAGCATCCTCCTTCGTTCACTGGCCCAGCCTCACTCAGCACACAGGAGACAAATCTCACAGGCAGTAGGAGCCAGGCCCTCGATTATATTTTGATGCGTTGTTTTGCTTGGCTTCCTGCTCTGCTGGTCTTGGGTGATGTGTTCTAAATTCTAGCTGCAGATTGTTTACCTTGTCTGTCTCCTTCCTTCCCCACGTCCTCCTCCTGCCCTGTGCTCCTCACGTGGCAGTGGCAGCGACAGTATGGAGTGTGATGACTCGAGCTCTTCTTACTCCTCACTGGGTGACTTTGTCAGTGAGATGATGAAATGTGACATCAATGGCGATACTCCCAGTAAGTGTGCCTAGGGACCTCTATTGGTGCTGGTGAGACTCAGCAGTAAGGCCGTCTCACCCGCGTTCCTTGGCTTCTGGTAGATGTGGACCCTCTGACGCATGCGGCACTGGGGGATGCAAGTGAGGTGGCCATCGATGAGCTGCAGAACCAGAAGGAAGTGGAGGAGCCTGGGCCTGACAGCGAGCACACTCAGGAACCCCCTGCCCTGCGCTCCAGCTCCAGCACCACCGCCAGCAGCAGCCCCAGCGCTGTCATCCATGGAGTCAACCCTGTACGCGAGCAAGGGCGTGGTGGTAGCAGTTGGGCCGTGGCCTCGGGTCTAGGAGGCACATTCTGCCCATCCTTCTCCCTTAGGCCTCATGGCTCAAAACTTCTCGGGTATAGTTTTGAGCCCAGGAAATCACAGGGCATTTTTAGGGGTACAGCTAAGATCCCCTGCATATAATTTGTGAAGGGCAGAGACCAAGGGTGCACAAATATTTTTGCCTATATATGTCACAGGATAGGAATCTGACAGGTGGGGCCCTGCCCTGCCAAACTGGGAATGTGAAAAGGTACTCTGGGTACCAGGTGACTGGTTTTTACTGGATGTGACCCTCAGGAACCTGCTGACTACCCAGAGATGGACAAGGCCTCCGTTGGCATCTCCAAGTCCCTTCCTCCTGGGCTTCCCAGCCTCAGCAAAGCGGTTGTGGACCGGCGGCAGGCAGAGAGTGGAGAGGGGTCAGTGTGCCACCGAGCTTGTGATGGCCTATACTTGGAGTCCCAGTGTGGCCTTCCTCCCGAGGAGGAGGAGGAGGAGGAGGAGCAGGGGGAGCAGTACACACCCCTCTTCAGCCAGCATGTCCATGGCAGTCGGTGAGAGCGGGATCCCTCCCAGATGGGTGATGAGGACCTCGCAACAGTAGACCCTGGCAGAGTGTCCTTGAGGTCCTGCCGTCCCTAAGGCTGGTGCTTGATCCAGGGGCCCAGGCATCCTGGGGGGGAGCCACAAGTGCAGGGTAGCCTGAGGCCCATTGTCCAGAGATTGGGTCCCCCGCCTGGGGCTCATCGGTGCCACTGTGCATTCAAGGGCTCAAAAGCTGCTGCGGCCCAACAGCTTGAAGCTGGCAAGTGACTCAGATGCAGAGTCAGACTCCCGCGCAAGCTCCCCGACCTCCACCGTCTCCAACACCAGTGCTGAGGGCTTCGGAGGCATCATGTCATTTGCCAGTGAGTACCAGAGCTCGGCTGTTCCTCCTGTCTGCCCGAGATGTGGGACGGGGCTGCCGTCATCAAGCCATTTTTGGTGATATTGCAGAGAGGATTTCTAAATGGGGTGCATTAAAGACAGGTAGATCAGTCAGTCACTCAGAGTTGTGTTTTGTTTTTGCAGTACCAGGGATTGAACTTGGGACCTTGTGCTTGCCAGGCAGGTGCTTATTCAGCTGGGCTGTCTCCCTGGCCCAGTCACTCAGTGTTGTATCTGGATTTTTTGTCTGTTTTAGGCCAGACAACTGAGCAGTCCATTAAAAATCAAGCATTAAACTCAAAATCACTACTTTATAGAAATATCCTGATCAGATTCCCTTTGCTACTGAGGGACTTCGGTGAACATTCTTTGAAATCTGCGTGAGCTTGATTTTGCTTGGAGATTTTCCTTGCAATGAGGGGTGGTATTGTTCTCAGTGTTTGGGGTGGGGGGCAGAGAGCCCTGGGGCGTGGTGGTGACTATGAGACTTCTCCAAAGCCGGGGCTGGACAGCTCTCATTTTAGGCCAGAAGCTATCTGGTTCAGGTGAGCAGTAGGTGAGGGTGCTGTTAAAGAAGGCAGCCAGTGAGAGGTGTCACTGGGCTCTGAGTATTGCTGGTGGTGATTCCCTTGTCTACCTGAGTTAGATGCCATCCCATCTAAGAGCAGGGAATGTCCAGCCCAGCACGCCTCATGCACTTAAGACGGCAGTGCGGATTGTGCCGGTTCCAGGCTTCAGCAGTTTGATTTCCTCACTGAACTGTTGGTCCTGTGCCTTCCCCCGACAGGCAGCCTATACCGGAACCACAGCACAAGCTTCAGCCTTTCAAACCTCACATTGCCCACCAAAGGTGCCCGAGAGAAGACCACGCCGTTCCCCAGTCTGAAAGGTAACGACGGCCTTTCTTGTGCTGAGCCATGTTTTCCCAGGAGACTGCCACACCTGGTGTGCTTGTTAGGAGCCCTGGGGCTGGCGGTGGCCCCTCATTTGTTTCTTGTGGCTGTCAAACTGCACATCACAGGCATGGTTGTCAGGTGGAAACTGTCCCATACATACAAAAGGCCCTGTTCTGTCATGTAGGTTCATGGCAGCTGTGCCACCACAGCTGCATCTGGGGTAGGGAGACCCTGGTCAGAGATCCGTGACTGGCCTAGGGGTGTTAAGCTGTCCCTAGTCATCCATCCTTAGGACAGATGAAACCTTCCCAAAGAGCCTCCCCTGGAGGATGCCCGTGGAAGCCTGGTGGTGCTGATGGAGCTGGCCTCTTCCCAGGGCTAGGGCCCTTCTAGGGCCTGGGAGTGGGCTGAGCGGATTTTGGCAGGCTTTCTAGGCCTTATTTCAGTTCCCTTGGGGCCTCTGACCGTTCGAGGGGCCTCGTTGAAGTGAACTTGGCTTTCGATCGTTTTCGATCGTTTTCAGCTGCTGCTGTGCTAAACTAGGTAATTATGGTAGGAAGCATAGAGTAGGAAGCAGCTCCGTGTCCTGGGACCGAACTCTCACTCACTCTCATTGAAAATGCCAAGGATCTAAGTAGTGGCACCTGCAGTGGGAAGGGACATGTGGGCAGAAGAACCCCAGGGGACAGTGCAGGGACTCCAGATGTGGCTGGCTTGGTTGGATCCTCTAGGAGGGGCGAGCGTTGAACCCTTCATTGCACGCTGCGCTTCATCCCACCTGCTGCTCATGTACTCCCCGGCGCCTCCCATCCTCATGCTCCCCACTTCCCACAGTGGCTGCAAGAGGAGCCTCTTGCCTGTGGATGCCCGCAGGCCTTTGGACCCCTGTGCTAGACACGCATGTGCCTGTTGAGCATCGAGGCTCCCTTTGTCATTACTCTGCCGTGGCTTCGAAGGGCCTAGCCTTAAGGACGGTCTTTCTTGGAACCCTGGTTGCCTCCAGGTCACTTGGCCTCCAGGGCTACTGTGACTGAGAGCCAGGGTCACATGCAAGCTTGAAGCTTTGGGAGGACTCTCAGCCGCTTGACTTCTGCTCCATCAGAGGGTGTATGGGTTACGGTATTGTGGTACATCTACTAATTGTGTATTTTGTGTCCCAGTATTTGGGCTAAATACTCTAATGGAGATTGTTACTGAAGCCGGCCCCGGGAGTGCGGAAGGTGGGTCTTGCCCGTGAGCTGTGCATGGTCTCTTTTCTCCTAGCATCTTCTGTGCCTGCCTGAGGGCCATCCTCCTCGTGGAGCAAGCGGCCTCCCCTGAGTGACCTGCCTTGCCATCCCGAGAGCCCATGCTGCCCAAGGGGCATGCTGTGGTGCATGTGGAGTGGCCGTCTCCATCCCCACCTCCTCCACATTGCCATGGCTGCTTTCTGCCTGTGTGTGCCGCCCTGGTGCCACCCCAGCCACCGTGCTGGGCCTGGGTTCAGAGCACCGCCACCCAGGGCTGTGCTGCTGCAATCCCTGGCTGGCAGTGACATCTGTCCTTTCTACCTTCCTTGCTACAGGAAACAGGAGGGCCTTGGTGGACCAGAAATCATCTGTGATTAAACACAGCCCCACGGTGAAAAGAGAGCCCCCGTCACCCCAGGGCCGGTCCAGCAACTCGAGGTAATGAGTGGCAACACTGTTGTAAGAGCTCTCAGGCGGAGCGGCTGGGTGTGGGGATACACTCCTCTAAGCTCCTCTACCCAGAGAGAATGTCAAGTTGGGGACTAGCCTGGCTCGTGTAGGGAGGCCCTATCTGGAGACAAAAAATATGAAGGGCTAGGATATAAACTAGTGGTAGAGCAGCTCTGGGTTCAGTCACAGTGTTAGAAGCAAAGGTTCTCAGGGTGGGTAGCGGTTACTGTACAGAACTCCAGGACACTCAAGATTGGAAGAAGCTCTTGGAGGAAAGGAAGTAGGTTTCCTGCCAGCCCTTCCCATTCCTGTCCAGTCCCCACGGGGCAGTCTGGCTTCTGGTGGGAGGCTAGGGCCCCACAGGCCTTTGCTTTGCCTCGGCCTGGTGCAAGGAGCACTGCTCTGCCTGGTGGCTGACACCGCAGTGTGGCATGTGGCCTGCAGTGAGAACCAGCAGTTCTTGAAGGAAGTGGTGCACAGCGTGCTGGATGGCCAGGGCGTGGGCTGGCTCAACATGAAGAAGGTGCGACGGCTGCTGGAGAGTGAGCAATTGCGAGTCTTCGTCCTGAGCAAGCTGAACCGTGTGGCACAGTCCGAGGATGAGGCTCGGCAGGACATCATCCCAGATGTGGTCAGCACGGGGCCTGGGCCATGAGAGTCTCCTGGGCGGAAGGCTGTGGGTCCCAGAGGGAGTTTGCCCACTCTAGGCCCTGGCTTGTGGTTGCAGGAGATCAGCCGGAAAGTGTACAAGGGCATGCTGGACCTCCTGAAGTGCATGGTGCTCAGCCTGGAGCAGTCCTATGCCCATGCAGGGCTCGGGGGCATGGCCAGCATCTTCGGGCTGCTGGAGATCGCGCAGACCCACTACTATAGCAAAGGTGGGGTGCCTCACCCCTTGCTCATCTTCAAGGGCTGGCACCATGTCCCATGGCAAGCCCCTACTGAGCTGGGGATTTTCTCTTCTAATGTGTGTATAGGTAGTAGGCATGACTCTGTTGTGATGGTGGCTTTGCCTCCCTGCACTCTCTTATGCTATGTCTTCCTGTACCCCTGCTTCACCCACCTCCTCCTTACCTGGATTCCCATTCATTACCTCTCTTACCCTCCTTCTCTGTGTGTTGTTCTTCTCAGAGCCAGACAAGCGGAAGAGAAGTCCCACAGAGAGTGTAAATACCCCAGTTGGCAAGGACGCTGGTCTGGCTGGGCGGGGGGACCCAAAGGCTATGGCCCAGCTGAGAGTTCCCCAGCTGGGACCTCGGGCACCGAGTGCCACAGGAAAGAGTCCTAAGGAACCGGACACCAGAAGTTTAAAGGAGGAGAATTTTGTAGCATCTGTTGGTACGTATCATTGTATTTGGTGTGCTGCCAGGGTCCTGGCTTCTTAAATATCCTTCCCTCCTCTCAATCCATCTAGAATCCTGCCTTCCTCTCTTCCATGCTTTGCTTTCTAGAAAGGATGATAGGTCTATATCTATTTCCAGTGGCATTGCTTTATATTTTTCTGTCCCTTATGCTCCATCTGTAGCCGCCCCCACTCTGGCATCTTACAGGAAGAACAGAAGCGCTGTTCAGAGGCCTGTGAGGCATAGCACTGGGAGTCTGTGCTGCACTCCTCATCCCTCTTTTTATTTCTGGATTTCTTCACATAGAAAGGGGCCGTGTGAGCTCCAGAAAGCTGTAAGGATGTTTATAGACTCGTCTCTGGGCCATAAACTGATGATCATCCGGGTCTCTGAAGGCAGTCTTCCCTTAGCCAGGAACTGCCTGCCAGGACTCCGCTCTG
The DNA here is from genome assembly GCA_004027025.1 of Myocastor coypus. Lineage (NCBI taxonomy): Eukaryota > Metazoa > Chordata > Mammalia > Rodentia > Myocastoridae > Myocastor > Myocastor coypus. Next base: position 20,306 of record PVJA010022471.1, read on the forward strand.
TGGTGTGGTATCTGCAGCTTCCACTTTCCTGGGGTCAGGGCCTCAGCTGGAGATCTCCGCGTCAGCTCTTCTCTTAGCCCTTTCTCTGCTGGCTCCGTTAGCAGCGAGCTTGGGTTGTGTTTCTCTGCTCTCTGGAGTCACCTTGGTTGGGCTTCCTCCCCCCTTGGCCAGAGTCCTGCAGGTTGTCTGTGTACATCTTTTGCTAATTCTGAGTCTCCAGGCACTCTACTTAGCTGGTGCTTCTTTATCACAGCCACTAACTGTTGCCTCACGGCCCCATACATGGTGATAAGGAACCAGTTCCCTTTCCAGGGTGCTCCATTTCTCTGGCCAACATAACATTTTCCCGGAGGCAGGTGACCCTGCTTTCTCCTCTCCTGACAACATTCTAGAAAGGAGCTGCCTGGTGAGGCTGGAGGTCTGGAGTTGTGGTCCTGTACCTGCCCCCAACTAGGAATGTTTGGGCCAATCCCATCCCCTCAGTTTCCTGTCTCTTTTCCCAGGGAATGAAGAGGGCTTGCCAGTGAACTCTGAGGGCCCTTCCAGGAGCAGAAGCACTGCAGTTGAAATCCTCTCTGCTCTGCCCTGTGATGTGCTAGTCTAAGCCCTTCTGTGTTCTTGGTTACTTCTCGCAGAAGCTTATGCCCAAGCGACTGGCTAAGTGTGGGTCTCTTGGTAGGGCAAGCACTAGTTCTGAGGAGGAGCTGTTCTCTGGCGACCAGCAAACAGGGATGCTGACTAACTCTGTGCAGCCATCGAGTCTGAAGTGCTTGGCTGATGGGGACAGCCATCTCTGTCCCCTGGTGTGTGTCAGGACGGCTGTTCCCAGCTCTTTGAGCAGAGGGCATGGTCCGGTGGGAGTGCCAACTATTCGTATGTTCCATTATATTACATGGTGTTACATCATGTACTCCTGGGCACCAAGTCCAGGCTGTTCAGGACCAAGTTCCTAAGATCAGAGCAAAGAACTTGCTACAGGACCTCCTGTGGTTTCCACTGCTGTGTTGGGGTCTGGTTTAGAATTTGGATCTTTAGTTCTGAGTTGGGGGAAGGCCTTAAATGTCTTGGTTCTTGCCCCTCACTCCCCGTGAAACATTTCACATCTCTTGGTTTGGTAATCCCGTGCCCGAGATGCAGTCCACTTGGGGGGTGGGTGTCCCCTCCGCCCCTGTGACCAGCCTCTGACTCTCTCCTTTTTCTCCTGCTTGCATTGCATCTGGGGTAGAATTGTGGAACAAGCACCAGGAAGTGAAAAAGCAAAAAGCTTTGGAAAAACAGAGTAAGGAACAAATGCCCCTTCCTGTCCCCAAGTCTCCCATACCTGCCAACTCCCCAGGTCCAGTTGGGGCAGTCTCCCTGCTGAGCCCCACCCCAAATTTGCTCTTGGGGGATATCTGGCCTAAAAGCAGGTAGGTGGTGTGTGACTTGTAGGCGTATGGCTTGTAGGCTGCTTCCTGCTCCACCCCCAGCACACAGGGTGTCTCGGTGGGGGAGGCTTGGCGGTTCGCGGTGCCCCTGTTGGCTGACCACTCCCCGCCACCAGGAGGCCTGTGGGCATAGTTGGCAGAGATGGTTGCTGTCCCTCTGTGTCGAGTCTGTAGCTGCCCACCTCTCTGGTGGTTTGCCTAGGCATGCTTTCCTGCTTCCTGTCATCCTGTCCTTCTGTCATACCACTGTGGGGGTGGGGTAGAAGGGTGGTTGTTGGGGTTTTTCATCCAGTGTAGCTGCTATAGGGAGGGTGGGGTGGGCATTTCCTTTCTCTTTGGGCCTAGCCTTTCTTAGTTCCTTTGGACATCATTGTCTGGGAAGTGCTGATGACCTGGGGACTTAGGTGGCCTCAGCTCCAGGGAGGCTCTCACTCCGGACGCCATGGAGTATGTGTGGGCTTCAGTGGAACCTTTCTATCCTAGGGTAATTTACTCAGCATCTTCTCCAGCTGAGAAGATGGGCCCAGAGTCCCTTGAGACCAGGGCTATCATTTGTTCTGTTTGGTTCTTAAGGCACCTGGGCCCTTCTTTCACTGGGTCCAAGTGCTGTCCCTGGAAAGGTGACTCGGACAGGGCAATGCTGCTGTCCCACTCCCTTCTCCAGGTGCTGCTGCCACAGCCTCTGTGTGCTGAGTGACAAAAGTCTTCCCTTCTCAGGGCCTGAAGTAATCAAACCCACCTTTGACCTTGGTGAGACAGAAGAGAAAAAGTCCCAGATCAGCGCTGACAGCGGTGTGAGCCTGACGTCCACTTCCCAGGTTTGTGACAACTTTGTTTGAAATCAGCAGAGTGCTGATCCTAACCGTCTGGGAGGCCGAGACAGGAGAGTCATAAGCTTGAGCCCAGTCTGGGCAATTTAGTGACACGACATGCTGTGTCTCTAGATGAAAAATGAAAAAGCCTGGGGTTGTAACTCAATGTGAAGGTCCTGGGGTCAACCCCTAGTATTGCAGAAATGAAAAACAGAAGGAGAAAATTAATTACCTTGGAGTTCTTTAAATGGTCCTATGGTTTGCATATAGGGCTTTATACATGCTACACAAGCCCTCCACTGCTAAGCCACATCCCAGCCCTCAGGGTTTTGGGTTTGATTTTTTTGAAGCAGTCTTACTATGCAGTTCAAGCTGACCTTGGACTCACTTGGTAGCCCAGGCTGCCCTCAAACTCATGGTGATCCTCCTGCTTCTGCCCCCTAATTGCTAGGATTACAGGTATACACCATCATACCCAGCTTCAGAATACTTTTAAGTTAAAAAAAGTGAAAGAGCAGCTTCAAAACAATGTAAATGTAAATACCCAGTGGGCTGGCAAGATAGCTCAGTGGTCTAAAGCACCTGCTTAGGTAAACTTAGGCAACTACAGGGACCACGTTCTATCCCCAGCTGCTGTGCCTGCCCCATCCCCATTATATTATGGCTGAGCCACCCATAATATAAATACATAAAGTTTAAAATAAAAAAAAAAACCAGGGCCTGGCAGGATGGCTCAGTGGTCTAAAGCCCCTGTTTGGGAAAGCTTGGGCGGCTTCAGGGACCGCGGTTCGATCCCTGGCACCACATGCTGCGCCAGCCCTGCCCTTGGGGCAGGCTGAGCCGGCCATAAAAATAAGTGAATAAACAAATAAAGGTTCTGAAGCAAGAAAAAAATAAATAAATAAAATAAAAAATTTTAAAAAATAAAAAAAGAACCAAGGTAAATTGTCCAGTAATGGAGGAATGATTAAATAGGTAATATAATAGTAGTGTTTATTAAAAGTTTTGTTTTCAAAAATTTAGTGATGTGGAAAAATGCAGTATGTGCACTATGACTCTGCTTTTATTTTTAAGTTGTACTTAGAAAAGACAGAAAGAAGGTCCTGGCAGGATGGCTCAGTGGTCTAAAGTACCTGCTTAGGAAAGCTTGGGCGGCTGCAGGGACTGCAGTTCGATCCCTGGCACCACATGCTGTGGCAGCCCTGCCCTCAGGGCAGGCTGAGCCATCCATAAAAAAAAAATAAATAAATAAATAAAACATAAGTTCTGAAACAAGAAAAAAAAAAAAAAGACAGAAAATATCCTTTGCTTGGTGACTTGTGGCTTGTTTTTTCTGTCCTTATTCTTTTATGTGCTTTTGACAGTGAGCTTATATTTGTTTAATGAGTCTTCTTTCTTTTTCATTATGTACATTATACTATTTCCTTTTGAGTAAAGGAACACATGACTCATGACCTGTCTCAGGGCTAGATCAGAAGGGTGGGTATGGGAAGCAGGAGGGGACAGTATTGGGGAAGTCAGCTGGCAGCAGCTGGACACACCCTACTGTGTCTGTGCTGTGTCTTCTTGCAGAGGACCGATCAAGACTCTATCGTTGGTGTGAGTCCAGCTGTTCTGATCCGAAGCTCCAGTCAGGATTCTGAAGTTAGCACCGTGGTAGGGGGCACCACACTGGCATCGGTGGGTGGGGGTGGAGCCCATGGCAGGGACTACTTCTCCCAGCCTCAGGACGGCATGGTGTTGGTTTAGCTGTGTGCCTGTCCTGGGCCTCCCTCTGGCTTAGAAAGGCACTTGGAGGCACTTGGACACACCGGGCTGTGGGTAGCAGAGAACTGCCTTGCCAGGGTGCGGCCCTGACCACCCTGTTCTTTTCCAGGTGAGTAATAGTTCTGGAGAGACCCTTGGTGCGGACAGCGACCTGAGCAGCAACGCAGGTGATGGGCCAGGTGGCGAGGGCAGTGCCCACCTGGCAAGTTCTCGGGGCACTTTGTCTGATAGTGAAATTGAGACCAACTCTGCCACAAGCGCCATCTTTGTAAGCTTTATTTACTGACACAGGAAGACCGGTTCTTTAATGGGGGAGGGAAGTGGGGTAGAGAAGAGTGAAAAGTTAAGAGACAGAAGGAAAAGATGGGGTGGGATGTAGCTCTGCTGCAGAGCACTTGCTGAGCATGTCAATGGCTCCAGATGCCACCTTGAGCCCTGAAAGAAAATAAGACAGCAGAAAGTGACAGAAAATGTGTCTTAAGGCTTTCTGCACAGTCATTTGGCTTGTAATCTTCTGAATTCTGGGTAAATCTGGGTCCTGTGGTTGGAGAAGGGGGTCCAGTCCCCAGTAGTAGTGGAGTAGTAGCTATCCAGCAATGCCAGGCGAAGTCAGCTCTCACAAGGTGCCAGGCCCCCTGTAACTACAGACTCCAGAGGCCCCTTGACTTGTGAGCCCAGTGTGTTCCTGAGGGCTGGGTGTAGCTCAGGTTGTCAGTCGGAGGCTCAGGCTCCTCTCCATGGCCTTCAAAATATCTCTCCAGTCTACAGGCAGATCTCAGTGTCCTTAGGGAGACACTGGCCAGGATTTCTCAGTTGACCCCATATAGGAAAAGATGTTATCATGCTCCTTCCAGAACTCTTTAAGGCTAAGTCTGTACCTGAGGCCACATGGAAGCACACATGGCCAGCATTCGGCTTATAACTGCAGGCTTTGGTTGTCAGTTAAACCTTCCAAAATTTCAGTCATAGCGTAACTTGTTTGTATATCAAGCCATCATAATTTGAAGGTGCACTGTAGTTCTAGTCTGGTCCCTGTTGTGTCTGGATAGTGCTCAGAAAGTATCTCACTGCAGCATGTTCCAAACTGTTACTTGATAAATACCTAGGAAGGGATATACGAGTGCCAGGTTCCATCGCAAAGGCACGAGGTGGCACAGGCACTAGCCCATTTGCAGGACACTGCTCTTGTATGACAGGCAGGGGAGCAAAGCCTTGGAAAGCAGAAGCTTCTTTCCTTGGCCACCTGATTTTTCCCTTGCTGCTGTGGTGAAATGGAGCAGGGCAGCCTGCTGTGGGCCTGCAGCTCGCAGCTGGCGGTGTGCCAAGGCTCTGACCCACTCATTTCTGTTAGCAGGAAGCACAGCGGCTATTGGCTGTGGGAGCTTATCTTGGTAGCGTTGGGGAGAATGGAAGGAAAAATTTCAGTGAAATTTATTAACAGTGGTGACCAGAACCTTCTGTACATGCTTTTCTTCCCCGGTGGGAAGGTTGGGACAAGGCCAAGTCAGGGTGGCCCTGAGTCTGCTCAGGCTGTTATAGCCTGCATGTTTCTGCCCCTGGCACATGCCTGCTCTGGCTGTAGGGATGACCATCCAGGGTCGGTCTTGCAAGAAGCCTTCCAGGATGTACTCTTACTGCTCCTGTACAAGGGAGCTTGTGTTTTTGTGTTGCTCAGAGTGATTGCCTGAATTTCTTGGCTCTGGGAAAGCTATTTTAACAAGAAGTAGATTAAATTGAGATGGTCCACCAAGCAAGTTGTTGGGCTGTGAAGCAGGAGACTGGCATGGAGTCACCCTAATGAGGCACTGCCCTGTAATCTATGACAGGGCTTCTCTGCTTACCCTGGCCTGCAAGTGTAATGGCATTACAGTGCAGCACCCACCTTTTCACAAGGTGGAAGTCTTGTGTGAATGAATAGAAGGTCTAATATTGCAGAAATGGCCAGTGAAGTCAGCGGTACATCTCCCTAAGAAATGGAAAGCGGAAATTAATGTCTTTACTTCAGTTGCCAGCCATGTGCCAGGCACTGTTAAGTGCTTTCCAGCCTAGCCCTTATGAGCTCAGTGGTACAGCTATAGCCTAGCATGCACCAGGCCCAGGGTTCCACCCCAGCACCTGCAAAAGTAATGAAATCAGTATTAAAAATTAATCCTTAGGGCCCTGGCAGGATGGCTCAGAGGTCTAAAGTGCCTGCTTGGGAAAGCTTGGGTGGCTTCAGGGACCGCAGTTTGATCCCCAGCACCACGTGCTGTGCCAGCCCTGCCCTCGGGGCGGGGTGAGCCAGCCATAAAAATGAGTGAATAAACAAATAAAAGTTCTGAAACAAGAAAAATATATAAATAAATTAATTAATTAATCCTTAAAAAAAGTAATCCTTGTCCTAATCTTATGAGGTAGGGATAATGGTCTTTCTTTTACAGATGAGTAAAAAGACACTTTTTCAGAGAAGCTAAGTTTAGGGCCAGAGGTCACAAAACTGATAGGTCAGGATTTGAACTGTTCACTTTGACTTCAAATCCTGTTTTCTTTCTATTGTGTCATACTACTGCAGAGAATTAGCCTGTGGTACTTTTTGTTTGTTTTGCTTTGTTTTGTTTTGCTTCATCTTAAGAAAAGTCAACAGAGACTAAGGAGTAAGGATAAGTCAGCATAGAAACTTGCTTGCTTGGGTTTGGAGGCAGGATTCTCAGATTGACTTGTAGTCAAGTCCCAGAGGCAAACAGTGGGCGCTGGGGCTGCATGGTTGCTGAGTGGCGCCTGGCCTGGGAGCCTGGCACTGAAGTGCTCAGTTTACTTTGTCTCGTCATCATTCCTGGTGTTACTGACCTGCCCTTGTCTCTCTAGGGTAAAGCCCACAGCTTGAAGCCAAAGGAGAAGCTGGCAGGCAGCCCGGTTCGCTCTTCTGAGGATGTAAGCCAGCGGGTCTATCTCTATGAGGGACTTCTAGGTAAGACCTGCACCCGGAAGACCTCTTGACTGAGGAAAGCCAGGTTCAGCCAAGGGAGAGGGTGCCACCAAGCTGTAGCTGCTGGGATTTCATGATCTCTGCGGATCTCAGATACACTGCATTTTTATATCTGAAGCAGGTGACCTATGAGGTCTAAACAAGCAATGGGTTGAGAACTAGATGAGACTGGACTTTGGCGTTCACCAACAGCTGCTGTCTTTCTGTCTTCCTTTCTTCCCTTTCTTGCTGTCATGGTTCTTCCTGCTCCAAACTGGCAGGAAGGGACAAAGGATCGATGTGGGACCAGCTAGAGGATGCTGCTATGGAGACATTTTCTATAAGTAACCACCTCTCTCTGTGTGCTATGCTCATGCTGCTTCTGGGAGGGACTGGGCCTCTGTCAGAGGCATCTGGGGCTGGTAGCAGGAAGACTAGATGTGGGGTAGAAAGGCTTATGCTTCCTTTTCCTAGAATTTGGAATGACTCCTTCTTATCACTACTTACATGTGGCAGCTGTGTTTCTTAAATGTTAAATAAGCCCCTAAAAAGAACTTTATTCTCCCCAGGCAAAGAGCGTTCCACATTATGGGACCAGATGCAGTTCTGGGAAGATGCATTCTTAGATGCTGTGATGCTGGAGAGAGAAGGGATGGGGATGGACCAGGGTCCCCAGGAAATGATTGACAGGTATGGGGCGTGGGATACTGACGTGGCTCTGCAGCTCCATGGGAGGAGGCCTGGCTCAGGCCTGGTCTTTTGCTTAGGTACCTGTCCCTGGGAGACCATGACCGGAAGCGCCTGGAGGACGACGAGGACCGCTTGCTGGCCACCCTGCTACACAACCTCATCTCCTATATGCTGCTGATGAAGGTCGCGCTGGGTTTCCGTATGTCCTGCTCTGCCGAGGCTGGCAGGACGAGGCTTGTTCCTCCTGCTTGAGTTTGGGGTGCTCGGGAGGCCATCACAGCAGCTTATAGGCGCTCCCTCTGGACTCAGAGTCTAAGGCTTCTGTCGGCCCAAGCAAGATCTGTTTAACTGTGGTTGCCAGGCTGGTTTTGGTTATGAAAGTTGAAAGAGAAATGATAATTTCATACTATTTATTTTGGACTTCATATGGGCTTTCTTTGCCAAGTTGTTTCAGAATGTCATAGAGCTCCCCATAAAATCCAATAAATTATTATTATTATTATTATTATTATTATTATTATTTAGAGTAGTAGATGCTAAAATCCTAGAACATTTGCTCAGAATATTTCAGCACTAGCCCTTTTTCATAGAGGATTTCCTGTCAGAGTTCCCATTATCAAAGTAATAGGGATTTCTTATTTGATTTGGTTATAGCTGTGAAAGAAGTTGCCAAATAGAGCCTCAGTCTGAAAAGGTACACGTAGCTCAGGAGTGGGGGGTAGAAGGGAGTCGCTTTGAAGCCGGGGCTGTGGTGCACACCTGTTACCCCAGTGCTCAGCAAGCCGAGACAGGGATTGTTGGGAGTTCAAGACCACCGTGGGCTACAAAGTGAGCTCAAGGCCTGCCTGAACTGCATAATGAGACCCTGTCTCAAAGAGACAAAATAAAATAACAAGAATAATGAATTAAAAGGGCTGCAGATGGAGCTCATTGGTTGAGGATGCATCTCTCAGTATCTCTGAGAAAGAAGGAAGGACAGGCACAGACAGGGAGAATAAGCATGCTATTTTGAGAAGGAGCTCTGTGGCCTCCCTGTAGGCTCTCTTGGCTTGCTCTGTTTTCTATCTACTTTGTCATATTCCTGTAGCCCTGGGTGACCCCAGCTGGGGCAAGGGTACAATCCTTAGCCCAGGTGGCACCTGGGTTGCAGTTGAGTCTCAGTGTCACCACTCCGAGTCACCATTTCTATGAGGATCCCTGAGGCAATTCTGGGGTAGTGCTTGAGGCAGGGGCAGGCAACACCGCAGGGCCCACAGAGCTGCTGCTCAGAGCCAGGCTCCAGCCCCACCACAAGGGCAGTGTGCCCTCGCAAGTTCTGGTGCCTGGCAGTGTAGTCTTTCAGGGTCCACTTCTCCTGCGTGGGAGGAAGCTTGCTCTGCCTCTCTTGTCTCTGTCTCAGGCCTCTCCCTCGGCTTTGCAGGTGAATAAGAATGACATCCGGAAGAAGGTGCGGCGCCTGATGGGGAAGTCCCACGTTGGGCTTGTGTACAGCCAGCAGATCAATGAGGTGCTGGACCAGCTGGCAACCCTGGTGAGTGGAGCTGCGCCTCCCAGACTCCCCGGCCCCGTGCCAGCTGCCAGCCTATGGCAGAGGCTGCCCTGGGGCTGTGTTGCCATGTGGGACATGGCAACCCTAGTTGTGAGAATGAGGCTGTAGCCCTTCTGTTCCATGCTGGGACCCTATATGGAACTGTCTAGCATGCTTTGCTGTGTGATCTGTGGACCCCTGCGGTGCCACAGGTGAAAACTTTTCATAATAATATTAAAATGCCTCCCTCCTGAGGCAGAAAGATTGTTGGGAGTTGAGACCTGCCTGGGCCGCAAAGTGAACTGAAGGCCAGCCTGAACTGCATAGAAAGACCCTGTGTAAAAAAGAAATAAGAGAGGCTGGTAGATAGCTTGGTGATCTAAGTGCCTGCCTGGCAAGTGCAAGGACCCCAGTTCAATCCCCAGTACCACCTGTCCTGTCCTCAGGCACATCACTCAAACCGGGCCACAGAAACCTGGCACAGTAGCATGTACCTATAATCAAAGTGCTGGGAAGGCTGAGACAGAAACTACTAGTTCAAGCTATGTAGGGAGACCTCATATCAAATAGTAAATAAATAAAAAGATTTTAGAAATAAAAAAAATAAAATAATTAATAAATAAAGTAAAATGCCCCCCTACCCACTTGCTGTTTGCACTGGTGCTGTTAGAGCAGTCGTTAGAGCCTGCCTCACCTCCACAGCCTCAGCTTAAAGCACCACCAGCTTCCTTTTGAGAGTTTGTTTTTTTTTAAATTAGTGTGTGTGTGTGTGTGTGTGCGCGCGCGTGTGCATGTGCGTGTGTATATGTGTGTGTTTGAGACGATCTTGCTATGCAGTTCAGACTGACCTTGAGCTCACTTTTGTAGCCCAGGCTGGTCTCAAACTCACACTGATCCTCCTGCCTCAGTCTTCCAAGTGCTGGGATTACAGGGGTGCACCACCATGCACCAAAGTTTGTTTTTAGATTCCACCTTACTTAAGATTAGCTGGTACTTTTTGAGTTCTGGTATAATGGTAAATAAATAAATAAATAAATAAATAAATAAATAAATAAATAAATAAAAATATATGTATTTATTTGAAAAGCCTATTAAGGCTCTCTCCTTTCCAAATACCTATCTGTGGAGTCAGATTTTCTTTGTGTACTTTAATAAGAGCAATGGATTGCGCCAAACTGAATGAGAAAGCAGCTGTTTCCTACTGAACCACGCATTAGAACATTATGCTCTCCATTTTGTTGTTGTTATGGAGAATATATTTTGTTAAAGTATGTTACTTATATTACCATGTAAGAGTGAGTTGCCTTTTTTTTTTTTTCTGTATTTAGGACAGTGTCTACAGGGTCTCACTAAGTAGTTCAGACTCTAGTGATTCTCCTGTTTTTAGCCTCCTGAGTGCTAGGATTATAGGTGTGCCAACACACCCAGTCTCAATCACTGTCTCAGCACAACCTGGGGACAGGGCCAGCATGCTGGCCAGCTCTGAGTTACATTTTTTTTTTTTTTTTTTTTTGCAGTACTGGGGATTGAACTGAGGACCCTGTACTTGCCAGGCAAATACTTATTCTACTGAGCTATCTCTCCAGCTCAAATGTCTTCCTTCGTGTGTGTGTGTGTGTGTGTGTGTGTGTGTGTGTGTGTGTGTGTGTATGTGTAACTGGAGATTGAACTTAGACCCTTGAGTTTGCCAGGCAAGCCCTTACTCTACTGAGCTATATCCCCAGTCCCCTAAAGTTACTTTTTAAAATGAATTACTAACCATGTTTAAAATTCTTAGTTTTATGGCCAACCAGATATCTCAGCAGACTAAAGCGCCTGCTTAGACAGGCACAGTGACCGGGGTTCAATCCCTAACCTTGGGGCCCAGTGCTGGCCCTGCCCCTAGGGAGCGCTGAGAAAGAGATTGATACTGGGCATGGTGACGTGCGCCTGTAATCCCAGCACTTAGTAGTGACATCATGCTTAGTTTGTATTTATTTATTTATTTTTGCAGAGCCAGGGATTGAACTCAGGCCCTTATGCTTGCCAGGCAAGCACTTATTTTACTGAGCCATCTCCCCAGCCCCATCCCAACAGGATCACTACAAGTCTGACCTGGGCAGTGAGACCCTATACTAAATACATTAAAAAAAAAAAAAAAAAACTCTTAGTTTTGCTTTCTAGCATAGCAAATATAAATATAACTCCATCCACAGAAGCTCCTCAGGATCCTCCCTAGTCTTAAGAGGTAGAGGCCTTCTGAGCCCAGTAAGCCTCTGAGCATTTCCCTGGTGGCCAGAGTCCAGCACATGAGACCATACTATCAGAGCTGATGCAGATATTGTGGATCAGGGGACTTGGGGCCCAGAGTCACACATAAGAGGGATTTATAAAGTCTCTCTTTCCTCAGAATGGACGTGATCTCTCTATCCGGTCCAGTGGTAGCCGGCACATGAAGAAGCAGACATTTGTGGTCCATGCAGGGACGGACACAAATGGGGACATCTTTTTCATGGAGGTAGGTGCTCATTCTTTCAAAGGAACATTTGAAAGCAGGAGGAACTCTGGGGATTGGTGCCAGAATAGTTTTTCTATTGATCTTGTTCTTCATCATGGTCATTATTAAATTGCCAGGTTACAAAGTTATTGTGACATTCCAATCATCTCTTTGATGTGTGCACCAAGTAGGTGATAGGGTCACATTGTCACCAATCAGAATAATAGGGAGTAGTGTGCATTGGGAAGCACTGCCCTTCCTCCTGTAGCTAACCCTTTTTACTGATTTCCTTTGTACCTTCCAGTGAATTTTTATGCAAACAGGAAATACTTCATTTTTTTCATTAAACATTGTCCTCACGATCCTCCCTAACAGAAGAACAAAAATAGAGCTTTCTCCTCTTTACAGCTACACAAATTCCACTGTGAGCTGTGCCATCACTAAAATAGATGGCATGCATGAGCCCCTTCCGCTGGCGGCAGCAGTGCTCCATGGACAGCCCTGCGCCTCTGTGCTTTCACGTGTGTGCAGATGCATGGTGGTGGAGCGTCCCCAGAGACAGGATCGCTGGACCGCTGGGACAGTGCCTGTGTGCTTTGCGTGGTTGTCCGGTCCCCACTGCCATATGTGTCATCAAAGACATTGGCTCATCTATCCTAGGGAACATCTCCCACCTAGACTTTCTGCCTGTTGTACCTTCTTGGTGTCCTTGCCACATTTTTCTGTCATTTGTATTCCTTATAATCAAGAGGTTCAGTTGGTTTCAAATTGAGCGTTTGGGGAGGAATGCTTCCAGTACAGCAGTGGGTAGCTGCTGTCTGTTCACTTGCTGGGCTTCCAGGGCGCTTCCTCTGCTGGCAGTGTGGGCAGCGCTGACCACTGTAAAGCTCCTCAGTAGTGTCTGTCTGTCTCTGTCTCTTTCTCTCTGTTTTCTTTTGTTTAGCAGCACTGGGGCTTGAACATGACCTTTATACTGCATTACATTTTTTAAAAATATTTTAAGAGCGCAGTGGCTGGGGTTCAATCCCCAGCATGCCATGCCAGACCCACCCCCAGGGACAGTGATGGAGACTGGGCGTGGTCATGCATGCCTATAATCCCAGCACTTGGGAGGTTGAAAACAGGAGGATCACTTACAAGTCTGATCTACATAGTGAGACCCTGAACACCCTGTAGACCCGGTACCAAATACTACATATAAATTAATTTCAAGACAGGCTAGGGTCAAACATGCCATCCTCCTGCCTTAGCCTCCCAGAGTGCTAAGATTCTAGGTGTGCGCCGCCATGCCCAGCTCCTCACGCAGCCTTCTGAACAGGTGTTTCACCAAGCACGAGAGGTGCATGTGAGGCGGCTGAGCAGAGAAGCATTCCTGCCCTAGGGGTGTCAGGATTTGGGGAGGGGGTTCTCAGAGCTCAGAGCTGACTTGAGACCTGTGCACCCCTCCTAAAGGTAGAGCTCCCTGTCAGAATTTCCACCCCAAGCTAAACCTCTGGTGTGTGGGGTTGGACCCTCACAATACCTTGACATGTTGCCATGGCAACTCAAGTGTACCTGGCTCCCTTGACAGCAGCTGATTGATTTGGCCTGGAAGCTGGCTGGCTATATGGATGGCATTTGGAAAGATCTTTAAAAATTGTTCTTATTGATTTTTTTTTAAGTGACAAAACAGTATATGCCATAAATTTTTGAAGCCGTGTAACAGTAAGAAAATAGAGGGGCCTGGCAGGATGGCTCAGTGGTCTAAAGCGCCTGCTTAGGAAAGCTTAGGCGGCTGCAGGGACCACGGTTCAGTCCTCGGCACCACAGGCTGAGCCAGCCATAAAAATAAATAAATAAACAAACAAAAGTTCTGAAACAAGAAAAAATAAAATAAAATAAATTTAAAAAGAAAATAACAGTTTCTGTCATACACCCTTCCAAACCTATGTTGTGTAACTACTGTTAGTAAGTTTGATACAAATCCTTCTTGTTTTGTTTTTTTCTTTTTCTTTCTCCTTTTAAAAATTTCTTTAGAAGTCTTTTTTTATTTATTTGGCACAAAGTCTTGCTATGCAGCTCCTATCTGTCTTCCCAGCACTGGGATTACAGGTGTGTGCCACCAGCCCAGTTTAGGGGCCCACATAGTGCCTGAGATTCTGGGGCCAGCATAGAATGTGGCACCAGAGATCGAACCCCGGTCCTTGCACTTACCAAGCAGGCACTTAGACCACTGAGCAATCTCCCAAGCCCTCTTTCTTAATTTCTTTCCCTCCCTCCCTCTCTCCCTCCGTGCCTCCC
>PVJA010022472.1:0-34250 GCA_004027025.1 Myocastor coypus
TGCCACAGAGCTATCTCCCCAGCCCCTTGAGATTTCTTTAAAAAAAAAAAAAAAGTTTATTTATTTTTTAAGTTATCACTAGCTCAGCCTGCCCTGGGGGTGGGGCTGGTGTAGCATGTGGTGCCAGGGATTGAACCTCAGTCCCTGCGGTTGCCTAAGCTTGCCTAAGTAGGCACTTTAGACCACTGAGCTATATCACTGACCCCAATGCTTGAGATTTCTAAGGAACTTTATTTTGGGACCAGAGACATAGCTTGACGGTTTAAGCACCTGCCTGGCAAGCACAAGGACCCAGGTTCAATCTCTGGTACCTCATGCTGTGCCAGCCCCACACCGTGCCAGCCACCAAAACCTGATGTGGTGGTGCATACTTATAATTCCAGTGCTGGGGAGGCTAACACAGGATGATCACTATGAGTCTGAGCTGTATAGCAAGACCTGTACCAAATAAAAAAATAAATCTTAAAATAAAAACACAAAAACAGAATATTTAACCAGTAGTCATGAACCTATGCTCATCTTTTAAGACAGAAGATATTTGGGCTGGGGAGATAGCTCAGTGGGCTAAGCACCTGCCTAGCAAGCACAAGGACCTGAGTTCAGTCCCCAGTATCACATGTCATGCCAGTCCCGAAACTGGACACAATAGCACACATCTATAAGCCAAGCACTGGAAAGGTCGAGACAGGAAGATCATTATGAGTACAAGCTGAATAGCCAAGATCCTATATCAAATAAATAAATAAATATTTTTTTTTTTTTAAAGACAGAAGTTGTGGGGCCCGGCAGGATGGCTCAGTGGTCTAAAGCGCCTGCTTGGGAAAGCTTGGGCGGCTTCAGGGACTGCGGTTCGATCCCCGGCACCACATGCTGTGCCAGCCCTGCCCTCAGGGCAGGCTGAGCTGGCCATAAAAATAATAAGTTAACAAAAGTTCTGAAACAAGAAAAAAATAAAATAAATTCTTAAAAAAAAAAAAAAACATAGGATCTAAAATAAATAAATAAATAAATAAAATAAAGACAGAAGTTGTTAATGTATGAATAGTTTTCCTAAACTAAAACCTCCATGCTGAATTTTAATTGCAGTGTTGGCACTTGGCAATTAATAAATAGGTTCGGGTTTCAGTTTGGGCATGCATTGCTAAAGAGATCACCATCACCATGTCCATCTTCTGTTGTCCATTAAATTTAAATTTTAGGTTAGTTTGTTAGCATATGGTATCTGTCCCTTTGAAGTACTATAACAGACGACCTTGGACCAGGCAATTTATAAACAGCATGACTCCATTGCTTGTAGTTCTGGAGGCAAGCAGTCCCAGATCAGGCCACAGTGATTAGCTTGTGCTCAGCTTTGGTGGGCTCAGTCCTCATGGAGAATGCCTTCTGCGCATCCTCGTGTGGCAAGAGGTAAACAGGCTCCCTCGGGCCTCTTTAATGAGGTGCCTGATTGCCTCCTGAAGGTCCCATCTCTCGATGCCACTGTATTGAAGATTATATTTCAGCATAGGAATTTGGGGGACAGATGTTCAGAGCATAGCACATAGGAAGACTGTGTTGGAATAGAGAAAAGAACAGTACGCATCAGGGAATTCATGGGAAGTAATTTTTCAGTGCATAAAGGTTTAAATCCATGTTTTGATTACTGAGTTAAGTATAGAAGCTGGTGGAGCAACAGTTAAGTGCATTAGTGAGAACACAGAGCAAACTTCTGTAGCAGACAGGCTGCGGAGGACAATGGCTTAACCAAGATCGCATCCTGCCATGCTGTGGCCTGAAGCCAAGGCAGTTCACAGCTTGCAAGCAGCTCTGCCACAGTTGATTCCTGACCACAGGGAAAAGGAAGAAAGACTTCATGACCACTTCCAGCTGTCTCCCCATGCCCAGAACCGGTGCCAGAGCCACAGCTAAGGGCAGAGGCAGAAACCTGCAGTTAATAGGCTGTGCCAACTAGCATATCCACAGTCATCTCTGTGCCATCTCACAATGTTCTCCGGATTTTATGTTACCTATGCCATTCCATATTTTTTCTTTAAATTAACTTACTTGGGAGATAGCTCTGAGGCACAAGTGCCTGCTGGGCAAGTGCAAGGTCGTGAGTTTGAACCCTGGTCCCACAAAAATAAATAAATAAATAAATAAAAATAAATTGACTTACTTTTAAATGTGTTTTTAGGGGCCCGGCAGGATGGCTCAGTGGTCTAAAGCCCCTGCTTGGGGAAGCTTGGGCAGCTTCAGGGACCTCAGTTTGATCCCCAGCACCACATGCTGCGCCAGCCCTGCCCTTGGGGCAGGCTGAGCTGGCCATAAAAATGAGTGAATAAACAAACAGTTCTGAAACAAGAAAATAATAAATAAAATTTTAAAAAAGTTATTTAAAAAAATGTGTTTCTAAATAAGCTTTGTGGTACACACCTGTCATACCTGTCATCCTAGCATTCAGGAGGCTGCGGCAGGAAAATTGCCAAGAGTTTGAGACCAGCCTGGCTATCGAGTGAGTCTTAATGCCAGCCTGAACTACGTAGCAGACCCTATCTCAAAAAGCAAACAAAAAAACCTTTGCATGTCTCTTCTAAGTAGAAAAATTAGTATTTTTCTTATACATGCTAGACCACTTTTTTTAAAGACAAGTTTTCACTGTGAAGTTCAGGCTGGCCTTAAACTCACTTCGTAGCCCCAGTTGGCCTCCACCTCTCAGCAGTCCTCTAGCCTCAGCCTCCCAAATGCTGAAATTACAGGTGTGTACCACCATACCTGGCCGTAGAGCACTACTAAAGTAAAAAATGCCCAACTGTGTTCCACCTGAAATCATATTTCACACCTGCACTTCAAAGAGGTCTTTGACATTTGAAACCCTAAAATAGCATGGCCAAGCCCTGTTTGTCTCAGAGTAGTGAATTCCAGTTGAAGAGACTTATCTTTAGTGGGCAGCAGGGAGACATCAGTCTGTTCTGCAGGGAGAGGAAGGGCAGTGACACCCACTGAGAGCAACCTCAGCTCTTGGCGGTCATGACAGCATCCTGAGAAGATGTGCATGCAGGAGAGATGGGCTTGCTGAGCCTCCTGGTAGTGTCAGCTGCGGCTGGAGCAGGTCTGCGAAGCTGTGTGGGGTGTGTGCCCCTGCTTCCCCTGCAAGGTGCCAGCCAGTAGAAAGGGTCCTCCCTACCTCCGGGCTTTAAGGTTTCACTTTGGCAGCACAGAGTTTCAGTCAGTGACAGGAGTGATCCCCAACTGTGCACAATACAACTACAGGGTGATTGAGCATTAGGAAGAAAGAAAATCACTCCAAAGACTCTCCTTCTTCCCTTCTTAACATGTTAGCTAGCTACTTGTCTGCAGGTGTTCCAATAGCCTTTGAAACTCAACTTTAAAACAGATATAATTGTTACTTGATCATTTTGAGTCACAAAAACACTATGCAAGCAAATAAATATTTTAATTAGAATGGCTCATAGTATGTTTTATTTTAAACAGGTTCAAGCACAGCTTTTGCAGTTTGCAGCAAAAAACATTGGTCTCAACCCTGCACTATTAACCTCGCCAATTAATCCTCAGCATATGACGATGTTGAACCAGCTCTATCAGCTGCAGCTGGTGAGTGCAAATGTTACCCAGGTTACGAACACACCACTGACAAGCAGTTACTATAGCATATTTTCACATCTGGGTAAAGTAAGCTTTTTGCTTAAGGGTGTTTTTACTGGGCTTTGTAACATTTTTAGCTCCTCTGTGATCAGAAGGTCCCATAACTAGGCCTGTATTTTCCTTTGAGGGCTCAGCTGAACCATAGAACACAAAATATATGTTACTTCTTCCATTTCTCTAAAGGATGCAAAAATGCCATTCTAGACAAGTCAGAATAAACTTATTACCCTACCTGTGGCGGGTACTGTGGCATGTTAGAGATTAATTCTCACACAGATCTCTAGTTGAGAATGGGTGTTGTGCATCAATAATTCTTAAAGTGCTATAGTTTAACATAATGAAATTCTAATTTTTTGAACAGTCATATTGCCTTTACCATAAAATATCATGTCATTATATCCCTTGACATATACTGATTTTTGTTTTTGGTTTTTGGTTTTCGGTTTTTGAAGATTTTTTGAGCCCAAGCTGGGTGATCATGGTGATCCTTCTGACTCAGCCTCCCAAATGCTGGGATTACAGGTATCCACCATCACTGGCCCAAATCTATATACACTAAAGGGATAAGAATACATATACATACATACATATATATATATATATATATATATATATATATATATATATATATTTTTTTTTTTTTTTTTTTTTTTTTTTTTTTTTTTTTTTTTTTTTTTTTTTTTTTTTTTTTTTTTTTTTTTAAGAGAAATTCAGACTGGCCCTGAGTCTACTATATAGCCTAGCCTGAACTCAAACTCATAGCTCTTCTCCTGTCACCGCCTCCCAAGTGCTGCAATTACAAATGTGCGCCACTATACCCAGCTTATTTTATTCCTTAAAAATATGTGCCTGGCTTATTTTAAAGTCCTAAAGTTCCAGGGGCCAGTGAGATAGCTCAGTGGTCTAAAGCGCCTCCTTAGGCAAGCTTAGGCAACCACAGGGACCACAGTTCAATCCCCAGCACCATATGCTGCGCCAGTCCTACCACCAGGGCAGGCTGAGCCAGCCATAACATAAATAAAAAATAAAAAAGTAAGCTGGACGTGGTGGCTCACGCCTATAATCCCAGCACTTGGGAGGCTGAGACAGGAGGATTGGTGTGAGTTCAAGACCAGCCTGGGCTACAAAAGTGAGCTCAAGGCCAGCCTGAACTGCATAGTGAGACCCTGTCTCAAAAAGACAAAAAAATAAAATAAAATTAAAAAGTATTCTTTAAAAATAAATAAATGAAGTCCTAAACTTCTAGGCAACCCTTGTTGCCTAGAAAATGACCATGTGTCATGAAGGAAACAAATAGAGAGAAGGTAGTTATGGGAGTGTTCCATGAAACAGAACCATTGATACATAATTTTGGCTTCTATAAGAGGTCCTTGGGCCTACCTTTATGTTGTTTTAGGCACACTCCTGTAAAGTTGGAGTGTCTCTTAGTAAGTTGCAGGGGAGTGGCAGAGGATGACAGGAGAGAAGTGTCCTAGAGACACCAAGTGCATCTGCACTTTCCTGAAGAACATAGGGCCTAGATTTGGAGCAGGATGTGGCTTCAGTTCTTTTCTGATCCAGGAAGGATTCAGTGTGCTGGCAATCCTGTGGTGTGCCTCACTGAGTTCAGGTGACACCTGCCCCTGCACATGTGTGCTGCTGCTCTCAGCCCCTACCACAAAAGACAAGAGGAGGCCACATGGACAGGCACATCTGCAAGGCACAGCAGTCAGAGCCCACCTCAGCTTCCCACAGGCACAGCAAGGTGAGGTTATCCCATTACCCAGGAGGTGTTGCTGGCCCTGTGATGTGGAACACATCAGGAGAACATTGGCTTAATGTTTTCTGTTCTTCAGATTTTTACCAAAAAAAAAAGTAGAGAAATAAAATTAGTTCAGTGCTTCCTGATATTTAAGATTTAGGCCCCTAAAGATTCACTCTCATCCATAATTAATAAGGCACTTCAGATAGTTCATCTCTAAGTCCTCCTGCCAAAATGTTTCCAGAAAATCATGTGAAAAAAGTCTGCATATCAACATACAGAAGGATATCGTGTTTGCTTCATCCAGTGTTGATTTTGATAGCAGGTTTATGTGACTGAAGAGTCCACGAATACTTAATGTCTTAGTTACTCTTTTCTCATTGCTGGGACAAATACCCAACACTCAAATTAGAGAAGGAAAGGTTTATGTAGCTCAGAGTTACCAGAGGTTTTAGTCCATATTTAGCTGATTCCAAGGCAAACAGGCACATAGCAGAAAACAACTTTTCATGGCAGCAGCAAAGAACAAGAGAGCAAGAGAAGGGAGGAGTAGCAGCAGCTCAAGCAGCTAACTTCTCATTGAAATGCAAATTACCTACACCAGGGGAGGTGCAGCACCCATGCCTATAATAATCAGTCACAAATTCCAAAAGCCACCCCATGGCTACATGAGGCTTTGAGGGTACACCTACACACAAACTGTAACATTCCACCCTTGGACCCCCAAAGACTCATGCACATCCCTTTATGCAAAAGATATTTTAGTCCATCTCTAAGAGTTACCAAAGTCACAACAGTTTCAGCATTACCAAAAAATCCAACTCCCAAGTTTCCTCCAACATTAAAGACAAACTCTTAGCTGTGAGCCCCTGTACAAATGAAAAGTTAAGCACATACAACATTCAAAGGCACAAGATACACATTATCATTCTAAAAGGTACAAGCAGCAGGATACCAAGCATTAGGACCAACACAAGTCCAAAATCCAGCAGGGCAAACATTAAATCCGGTAGGTAGGTCCTTGTGGAATATCTGAAGCAATCTATGGCAGATTGTGAGCTCCATGTGGCTCTGCCCTGATGGCACTCTTGGTAGTTGTAGCTGTCATAGCGTCTCTCTTAAGCTGGCTTTGCTCCCTCTTTGCAGTTTCCCTTAGATGATCCATGTTCCTGGCTTTTCTAAACTTCCGGGGTTTCCACTGAATAGGCTTCTCACTCACAGCTTTATACACTACTCTCTCTGGGCACACTGCCTGGTCTCCCAGGCCTTCTTCTGAAATGGAAGTGGAAACCTTTTTAACCTCAAAACTCTTGCATTCTCAATGTACCTAAAACCACCATCACATGGTGGTCTGCTGCCAGGCTTTTTTTTTTTTTTTTTTTTTGGCTGTAGGGGTCAGGTGCCTGGATTACTGAGCACTTTGACCCTAATTCCAAGGAATAAATTCTCCATGCCAGCGCCATTCTGGAACCTGGGGCAGCCACCGCTGCCACCACTGCCACCACCATCCTAGAACAAAGGGCTCATTGGTTTTCCCCACAAGGCAAAGTCCCTGACCTTTGTAATTCTGAGGCTACAAAGGGTGGAGGCCTGCCACCTCCTGTGATGCCCTCAAGCCATCTTTTCCATTCTTTGGTTTCTCCTCAGGAATGGAGATCCTCTTAGCTCTACCTTTGCAGTCTATGGCTTTATTGGTGCTTCTTTTTTGGCCAAACTCATATTTTCAATCCTCCTGCTGGGCTCCTTGCTCTTGATTCTCAGCATAAATCTGGCTAAAAGCCCCCAATAGCAGCCATGTCATTTTTGAAAGATTCATTAGCCTACCATGCTTAAACTCAGTCTCAGGCAAAGTCTGCAAAATGCAGACAACTTTTCTGCCAAGTCAAAACATAAGTGATCCGGAGTCCCAATAACCAGTGCAGTCCTTCTTCCTAGCATAAATCTCCCTAGCCTGGTCTTTATAGGCTGGCTTTATATCAGCCTTCTGGTCTCCTGAGCTCTGACCAGAATCTCCCCTACAGAAGAGCCAAAGCTGTTCCAACTCTTCACAAACAGGCAACGTCTCCAAACCTTTCCTATCTCTTCCCATAAGCCATTTCAAAAAACTTGTAATCCACATGATCAGGTTCAGCCACAACAACAACCCCACTCCTGGTACCAAATTCTGTCTTTGTTACTCTTTTCTTGTTACTGGGACAAATACACAACACTCAAATTAGGGAAGGAAAGGTTTATGTAAGCTCACAGTTACCAAAGGAACAAGAGAGCAATAGAAGGGAAGAATAGCAGCAGCTCAAGCAGCTAACTTCTCTTCCTTCCTTACATTGAAATGCAAATTACCTGCCCCAAGGAAGGTGCAACACCCACACCCACACTAATCACAAACTCCAGAAGCTGCCCCATGACTGCATGAAGCTTTGGAGGGACACCTATACACAAACCATAACGGTTTAGCTTCTCCAGCTTTAATTCCCTGTGATGGTGGCTGAGATAATCACATGGAGCTGTTTAATATGTATTGTTCCATGCTTAGGACACTTTTGGACACTAGTCACTTGCTCTACTTATTGTAGTACTCTGCATTTTTTGGCCATTCTGGCTTCTTCCACATTGAATGGCGAATTGTCTTGGACCACATGTAAAATGTGTTAATGTAATTAATGCACATAAATAATGAAATTTCCTTTTGGGGAAGGGGATTTGTACTATGTTATTTTTTGTTTCTGAAACAGGTTCTCCCTGTGTAGCCATGTTGGCTTTGAACTTAAAGTTATCCTCCTGACTCAGCTTCCAAGTGCTAGGATTATAGGCATGCACTGCCACACCAAGCTTTAAGATATTTTATTATAGCATTTTTAAAAAAGGCCTAGTACCTCTGTGGCCACAAGTTAAGCATACCTGGCTAGATGATTATAAAAAATAAACTTTTCCACTAGGCATGGTGGTTCATACCTGTCATCCCAGCACTCAGGAAGCTAAGGCAGGAAGACTGTACGAATTTGAGGTCAGCTTGGACTACATAATGGATTCAAGGCCAGCCTGAACTACACAGTAAAACATCTCAAAAAGAAAAAAATAAAAGGGCCAGTAAGATAGTTCAGTGAACTAAGTGCCTGCTTAGCAAGCACAAGGACGGGGGTCCAATCCCTAGCACCACATGCCTTACTGGACCCGCACTCCCCAGGCACACTGAGCCAGCAACTGAGTCTAGGAGTGGTGGCACACACTTGTAATCCCAATGTTGGGGAAGCTGAAAATAGGAGGATCACTGTGAATTCTAGCTGTGTAGTGAGACCCTGCACAAAATTTTTAAAAAATAAACTTTTCAGTGGCTTATATCACAAAATTGAATCATTTGTCGATAACTTCCATATAATACTTACTCTAGCTTTTAGCCAGGCATAATGGTTCACACCTGTAACACCAGCATTTGGAAGGCTGAGGCAGGAGGATCACAAACTTAAGTCCCACCTGGACGATACTGTCTCAAAAGAAAAGAATTAAAAGATCTGGGGACATTCCTCCATGGTAGAGCTTCCCTGAGTTCAATCCCTAGTATCACACACACCAAAAAAAAAAAAAAAAAAAAAAAAAAAAAAAAAAAAAAAAAAAAAAAAAAAAAAAAAAAAAAAAAAAAAAAAAAAAAAAAAAAAAAAAAAAAAAAAAAAAAAAAAAAAATTATAGCTTTTCTTTTTTGTCAACAGGCATACCAACGTTTACAAATCCAGCAGCAGATGTTACAGGCTCAGCGTAATGTTTCCGGACCCATGAGACAACAGGAGCAGCAAGTAAGTGTCACTCAGACTGCCTGTAACCATTAGCTGTAATTTTCCTGAATTGAACAGATACTAACTGCTCAACTGGTAGACCGTTGTTGACTTTTCTCCAGCTGGGCTTCCCCTTTGAGAAGTCTGGGATGGATTGTTCAAGAACTGTTCAGCCTTCGTTGGTGCAGACCTCAGTGTGAAAACACCCTGTAGCAAGCCACATATGTCCTTCCTGCTTAACATCGTGTCTCTCTGTCTCCCAGGTTGCGCGCACAATCACTAATCTGCAGCAGCAGATCCAGCAGCACCAGCGCCAGCTGGCCCAGGCCCTGCTCGTGAAGCAGCCACCCCCGCCGCACCTGTCTCTGCACCCCTCTGTAGGCAAATCGGCCATGGACAGCTTCCCCCCGCATCCCCAGGCTCCTGGTCTACCTGACCTGCAGACCAAAGAGCAGCAGTCTTCACCCAATACCTTTGCTCCTTACCCTCTTGGTGAGTCTCCCTTGGGCTTAAGGCCATGTGAGGCAGAGGGGCTGCCCAGAGTCCACCTGTGGTGACCAGGACAGCACTGATGTGGCAGAGAGCTGGCCACCACAGTAGCATGGAGGGCACTAGACAGAACCAAAGAGCATGTCTCTCAAGGCTCCTTCCTAAGGGAGCCTCACTGACTGTCTTCTGCAGAGCAAGCTCTTCACTAGGCCTCAAATGTAAAGGTGGTGTGTTAGTGTTGGCTTTGGCTGTGTGTGTGTGTGTGTTTGTGTGTGTGATCCTGGGGGTTGAGCCAGGGCTTTCACACTGAACTACATAACCCAGCAAATGTTTTTTTAGCCTTATATCTTGAAACAGTATCTTGCTAAGTATTAAGTTACCCAGACTAGACTCAGATGTGCTGTCCTCCTGCCCAAGTCTCGCAGGTGTGCAGCACCACAACCAGCTTTATTTTGTTGTGAAAGAGTCTGAGTTGCCAGGTCTGGGCTCAAACTCATGATCCTCCTGCTGCAGCTTCTCAGCATGCTGGGTCTACACCGTGCCTGGCTGAGTATGAAGTCTTTCAGCTGTAGTGGTACTTGTGAAAGCTCCAGATGTTTCCATTTCTACTGTTGAATCTGGAAAGTTTGTCTATTCTTTACTTATTTTTTCTCTGCTATTCTTTATTCCCCACCATCCTTCCCCCTAAGCCAGAAAAAAGTCTGTAGTGAGTCTGCCAATAGCACTCAGACTCTCTAAGCACACCCCTCTTAGCACCTTCATGATGGAGCCATAATTCATATGCCTCACTCCTGGCCAGCTCTGAGCTACTGGTGGTATATGCATGATTATACCACTTGGATGGCATGGGACAGTTCCATCAGTAGAACTGTGTGTACCTCAGTGGCTCAAGCAAGCCATAATATGTTAAGGGTAACAGTTATCCCCACAGTACCAGCAAAGCAAAATGGGACTTGCATAGGGACCAAATCTCTCCCTCCCCTCCCCTCTTCTCTTTTCTCCTCTTTCTGTATCTGTCTTTTCTTCTCTGCCTGCCTGCCTGCCTGCCTGTCCCTCTGTCCCTCTGTCCCTCTGTCCGTCTGTCCATCTATCTGTCTGTCTGTCTGTCTGTCTGTCTCTCTCTCTCTCTCTCTCTCTCTCTCTCTCTCTCTCTCTCTCACACACACACACAGACACACACACACACACACACACAACTTGGCCTCTTTTAACACACTCACCATATGGAGCCTGTGAGTCTGAGGTCACACAGGCTGTCCCTGGAAAGCACAGGTTATATAACTTAAGCAGCAGGAGAAATGTCACCAGGAGCTAGAAAAGCCCTTCAGGCTTGTCTGCTGATTGATGCCAGCATCTGTAGATAGGAACTGAAGAATTAGTAGCTTATGAAAATACATTTCTAAAAGGGCAAAGTCTGGTCAAATGACTGAAAACTTGCCACCTGCTGATAACCACTATCAGGAACACTAATATAACACTCTCTTGTTATGTGAGCATATCCAGCTTGACATGTAACAGCTATGTGTGTCTTTAGGGACAGTATTGTCCTTTCATTACTGTGTTGAAGCAGAAGCATCTTGTGATAAGACCTGCTTGGGTGTCTGAGTCCCACCCACCACAGACTGGTCCACTGCTAGCTGCAGCTTGTCTTACTGCACTTTGCTTCAGAATATGTACCTTTCCTTAGTTGCTTTCTCTGGTAAAGCATATTACCTGACACTGGCAGCTTAACAGAGGAAAGATTTATTTGTGTGATTGGCTAGAGAGTATGGCAGAGGGCATAGAGGAGAAGCTGCCTGTGCCTAGCATCAGGGAAGCAGAGGACGAAGGGCAGAGACAGGAGGGAGCTAGACCCTTGAAGGTCGCGCTGCCAGTGAGCCACCTCTTATGACCACACCCCATCTCCTAACAAGTTTGCTATAGCACCCCATGAGCAGTCTGCCTAAGCCTACTGGGGTCCCATTGGGAACTCTGCGTCAGCCTATTCACCATCTTTCTTCATCAGCCTAGTGTTGTGCTGGCCATGGCAGATCTCCAGTTTCTCCCTGCCACCTGGTGGCTGATGGCAGCACCCACACCCTCCACTGGGTCAGTTTGCTAAAAGCTATTAGATGTGTAATTCATGAACTCCTTCAGGGAAGACGTCAGTACATGGAACACACATGTCCTAAAAGCAGAGTCAGAGCACCCTGAGCCACCTGTTCTGAAGACTGCACCAGTATGCACTGAGGAAGGTTTCTTGGCCTGCTGGCTCCGGCAGTGGACCCTGAGGACTTTCCTCATTGTTTGACACTTTGTTGCTCCATGCTCTCTGAGAGAACCCCAGGACCATGTTTATCTACACTGAAACAAGCAAAAGTAGAGACTCACAAGTTTTACTTAAGACTATTAATGTTTTCACCTTTCAGCAAAAATAGTTCTTTTTAAAACAGGCATTTTTTCACCAGCATCAAAAGTTAAGAGTATTTGGGCCTGGCGGGATGGCTCAGTGGTCTAAAGCCCCTGCTTGGAAAAGCTTGGGCGGCTTCAGGGACCGCGGTTCCATCCCCGGCACCACATGCTGTGCCAGCCCTGCCATCAGGGTGGGCTGAGCCAGCCATAAAAATGAGTGAATAAACAAATAAAGGTTCTGAAACAAGACAAAAAATAAATAAAAGTTAAGAGTATTTAACCATGAATGAAAACTGGACTGAGAGGAGGGACAGGACTGTTCTGACAGTGTCTCTTGTTTCCAGCTGGACTAAATCCAAACATGAATGTTAGCAGCATGGACATGGCCAGTGGCTTATCAGTGAAGGACCCATCTCAGTCCCAGTCACGCCTCCCTCAGTGGACACATCCCAACTCCATGGACAGCTTGTCCAATGCTGCTTCTCCTATGGATCAGAATCCCAGCAAGCATGGTACGTCTTGGCCAGCATGGCCCCAAAGGGGCTACTGTTGTTTTCATCATGCCATCCCCATCATTCTCACATTTTGACCAAGAACAAGTGCATAATGCCTTCCCTTTGTGTAGCACACTTATTCTGTACATTTCTGCGAAAGTTAAGTAACAATTCCCCATTCTGGAAAATAGGCATGGTGGAGCATGCCTGTAGTCAAACCAGTCTTGGAAACCTGAAGCAAGAGAATTTCAGCTTGGAGGCAGCCTGAGCACCTTAGGAACTTAGTGAGATCTGATCACAAAGGAAAAAGGAAAAAGCAGGTCTGTGCTCATGCCCTGGGTTCAACTGTGCTCACATGCACAAATTCTGTCCCGTCACAGAGTACATAAGATCTTAACTAGTCAGGGACCAGATTTTTTTTTTTCTGCAGTAGTAGGGATTGAATCCAGCCCTTCATACTAGCCAAATGCTCTACCACTGAGCTGTACTCAAAAAAAAAAAAAAAAAACTTTTTTTTCCTGTTTTTCTTTTTCTTGCTATTATTTTATTTTGAGAGTGTTTCATTGAGTCAGATAGGCTGGCCTAAAATTCAGGATCTTTTTTTTTTTTTTTTTTTTTTTTTTTTTGTGGGACCAGGGTTTGAACTCACGACCTTGCACTTGCCCAGCAGGCACTTGTGCCTCGGAGCTATCTCCCCAGCCCCTCAGGATCATTTTTATTGAGGTTTTTTTCTCTTTAAAATAAAAAAAAACTTGAAATAAAAATACTACATAAGATTACTTTCAAAAAAATTAATATTTTGAAAAGAAATTTTTTCAATAAGTTAGTAAAACATGTGTAGCCCCAGCTATTCAGGAGCCTGAAGCAGGAGGATCTCAAGTTTCAGACCAGCCTGAACAACCTAGAGAGACATTGTTTCAAGCAAATACAGATTAGAAGGGCTCCAGGGTAGCTCAGTGGTAGAGCTCTTGCCTAATGTGGATGAAGCCCTGGATATGATCCCTAGTACTCAAAAAGGCAAAGCACAAACTGAAATTCAATTGTTTGGAACAGAAGAAGCAAAACCTGATAAGCATAGGATGCAGTCTCACCTTAGCATTAAATTTAGCCCTAAACATCCTGGTAGCAGAAGAAAACAGAAAGTTAACAGTGATACAGTTCCCTTTTTGTTTCCTTTTTTTACTGTTTTCTTTTTTGGTACCAGAAATCAAACTCTGGGCCTTGAGCCTGCTAGGCAGGCACTGTACCACTGAGCTATATCCCTGGTCCTATAGTGCCCTTTTGATATAAGATGCATCTTAAAAGGCAAAAAAAAAAAACAAATTCTTCCTAAGAGTTAACTCTGAAAACTGCTTGTGACATCAGCACTGCCCTGGGCAGAAGAGCACCCATCACAGGAGCCAGTTGGTAGCTGCAGACACGAGGCTGGAGTTGCTCCTCCACACCAAGGGCAGCAGGCTGTGGGAAGGAAGAGCACACAAACGCCAACAATGGCGGCTAGGCATGGAGACACACAGCGCTCCCCAGAAAGCTTTCTGTGGTCCATTCCTCCTGGTATGGATTGTGTAAAGATTTTCAGACTAACAGATTAAAATGATTTTTCAAGGGTTTCTTAGCTCCAGGGATGAACTTTTTTTTTTTTTTTTTTTTTTTTTTTTTTTTTTTTTTTTTTTTTTTTGAGATAGGGTCTCAGGGGCCTGGCGGGATGGCTCAGTGGTCTAAAGCGCCTGCTTGGGAGAGCTTGGGTGGCTTCAGGGACCGTGGTTCGATCCCGGGCACCACATGCTGTGCCAGCCCTGCCCTGGGGCGGGCTGAGCCGGCCATAAAAATGAGTGAATAAACAAACAAAGGTTCTCAAACAAGGAAAAAATAAAATGAAATAAAATTCTTTAAAAAAAAAAAGAGATAGGGTCTCACTGTAGACTTCAGGCTGGCCTTGAGCTTACTTTTGTGGCCCAGGCTGGTCTCAAACTCGCACTGATCCTCCTGCCTCAGCCTCCCAAGTACTGGGACTACAGGCGTACGCCACCATGCCCGGCTCAGGGGTGAACTTTTTAAACTGAAATAGTCACTGGTTCTTGGAGAATCCTGGATAGGGCATGTCTGACAGTTCATGTAACTGAAAGGGGCAAGGACTTAGACTGAAGGGAAGATTCTCCAGTGGCCCCAGTGTCACAGGCAGAGTGTTCATTTGGTTACTGTTCTCTGTTGTCCTATAGGTGCTATCCCTGGAGGTCTAAGCATTGGGCCTCCAGGTAAGTCCTCCATTGATGACTCCTATGGCCGGTACGATTTAATCCAGAATAGTGAGTCACCAGCCAGTCCTCCTGTAGCTGTTCCCCATAGCTGGTCACGTGCCAAATCTGACAGTGATAAAATCTCAAATGGCTCCAGCATCAACTGGCCCCCAGGTAAGACCCCAAAGAACTTCTGTGGGATGGCACAGCAGTGCCTACCCCAAGCCAAGGAGTGAGGTTAGACCTGAGAGGAGCCAGGTTCTGCCCCATGAGTTCTGAAAGCATTCAGCTCACAGCTTTGGTGTTTCCGTTAGGAATACACTTGCCAAATCAGCTTAGGGTATAGTTGGCATCAAAGATTACCCTGTTAGTTCGACATTAGAAGAAGGGGTGACTGTATGTGGGGAGGGGGTTCTACATACCATCCCAGAAAAGCATTCAGACCTTAATGTGGTAGCTGTGAAACCCGGATCTGGTTTGTTCCAAAGAAGGGACTGTTTTCATGAAAGAGTCTAAATGGTGCTTGTGAATTTGTGAGGTGATAAAAATTTCCATAGAAAGTATGTTTACATATCAGTTAAGCAGTGTGAAGGGCTCTATCATGCAGCCTCGCCTTGGTTTCTGTAAACAGAGTTCCATCCTGGAGTTCCATGGAAAGGACTTCAGAACATTGATCCTGAAAATGATCCTGATGTCACTCCTGGTAGTGTCCCCACTGGACCCACCATCAACACCACCATTCAGGATGTCAACCGCTACCTCCTCAAGAGTGGAGGTAAGGTCCTAGGCTGCCCCATCTGCCTTCTGTGGGAAGATACTGCAGGCACCTGCAGAGATGCCAGAGCACTGTGAGTTTTGAGGCCGATGTGGTGAACACCTTTGCTCGTATCAGGCAGTGCAGACAGGAGCAGTGGAGATTGGTGTGGGGTGATTGATGCTTTTGCTTGACTGAGTAACACAGGTTAAATTGGCCTTATCCAAAATGCTTAGGATAAGCCAGGCATGGTGGCACACACCTGTACTCCCAGCACTCAGGAAGCTGAGGCAGGATTATTGAGAGTTCAAGACCAGCCTGGGCTACAAAGTGAGGTCAAGGCCAGTCTGAACTGCACTGGTGAGACCTTATCTTGGAAAGACAAAAAAAAAATCTTTTTGCACCATGGAGCCTGAGACAGGAGGATCACTATGAGTCCAAGCTCATAGCAAGACCCTGTGCCAAATACATACATACATACATACATACATACATACATAAATGATTAAAAACAAAAGATGATTGGGATGAGCAGTGTGTCAGGTTTTAGAGCATTTATTTTTTGTTTTATCTTTTCTTTTTTGGGGATGTTGTTTGTTTGTTCTTTAAGACAAGTTCTCACTGTCTAGTTCAGGCTGGCCTGGTCTCCCAGTCATCCTCCTGCCTAGATCATCAAGGTGCTGGGATTGCATCTGGCTTCAAAACTTTTCTGATTATAGGATATTGGCATAAGCACTAAGGATTTTATGTCCCCTATGAGAAAATTAAAATGTGCAAGCGTGACACTTTTTAGAAGTGGTGTAACATAATACACAAGTTGATTATTCCTTGTCTATAAACCTGAAATCCAAACAAACTTGAGAAACCCTGTGTTATCAAATCACAATGTTAACTTTTAGCTTTTCAATAAATGAGTTTCCACTTGAAATCTCAAAACTTCCCTTACTCATCTCCATCTGTTTTTTTTTGTTTTTTGTCTTTTTGAGACAGGGTCTTGCTATGCAATTCAGGCTGGCCTTGAGCTTATTCTTGTAGCCCAGGGTAGTCTCAAACTCGCACTGATCCTTCTGCCTCAGCCTCCCAAGTGCTGGGATTACAAGTATGTACCACCATGCCCAGCTAATCCATCTGTTTTTTCTGTCTATAAACAATCAAGTAAAATGAATGAAATCTGTCCTCAGATTTTCCCTGGCACAGAGCTCAGTGCTAACTCTTTGTACACCACCAGTCAGACTTCAGGATCCAGAGCAAGAATGCTGGTGAAGCTCTGTAGGAAACACAGTGGAGGAGCAGGAGAGAGGCTGGCAGCAGGGGCTTTTCCCCTGAGGCATACCTAGAGGAAAATTCCAAAGGTGCTCTGGGTTTTATCCTGAGCACTGCACTGCTTAAAAGAGCAGGTTTCCAGAGAGACCCCAGACATCCTTCCCCAAACATTACTGTGGGTTCCCACTTAAATTCAGACCTGTTGGAACAAGGGCTTCTCTGGCCCTTTAAAGAGGGTGGCTTCGAGGTGTGTGTGCAGTCTGGGTGGGAGTCCTGGTGAGTATACGTCGCCCTTCCTGTCAAGCATTGTACATGCCTTGGTTAATACCATGGCTTTGCCGGGCGTGGTGGCTCACGCCTGTAATCCCAGCACTCAGGAGGCTGAGGCAGGAGGATCGGTGCG
This sequence comes from Myocastor coypus, assembly GCA_004027025.1. NCBI lineage: Eukaryota > Metazoa > Chordata > Mammalia > Rodentia > Myocastoridae > Myocastor > Myocastor coypus. The sequence continues at coordinate 17,182 of PVJA010022472.1, forward strand.
AGTTCGAGACCAGCCTGGGCTACAAAAGTGAGCTCAGGACCAGCCTCAACTGCATAACAAGACCCTGTCTCAAAAAGACAAAAAAAAAAAAAATACCATGGCTTTCTGGAGAGAGGTGCACAGAGGAGTGGGTCAAGAGCAGAAGTCTGGTCCCTCTGGGTTCAGTCTCCACCACCACCACAAAAAAATAGAGAGATGGGCCAGCAAGATAGCTCAGCAGTCTAAACCTCCTGCTTAGGCACCTGCAAGGACTGTGGTTCAATCCCCAGCACCACATGCTGTGCCAGCCATAACATAAATAAATAAATGAATGTTAAAAATTAAAAATAGAGAGAGAGATGCGGTTTGCAGGTTAGCTCAGTTGTTTTAGTGCCTGCTTGGGCAAACCCAGTCAGATGCAGGGGACCACAGTTCAACTCCAGCTTTCACATGCTGCACCAGAGCTGCCCTTAAGGCAGCCTGAGCCGAGAGAGACAGAGAGAAAGACAGAGACAGAGAGAGACTGCACTGAGATTCATCACAAGGAGAACAGTCAGTTGTCTTGAGAATAGCATAGGAGCCCCTGCACCATCTAGGCCCTCAACAGGCCAGTGCAACTCTAGAGGGACATAAGACAGGCAAATGCTCATACTTTTAGGGCAAAGCTTACAATGAAAAACTTGGAATTTTGTTGTTTTGTGATTTTGCTATTTGAATCATAAAAAGATGAGGACTGTCCTCTATTTAAATTTTTATCCTATTGGGAAGGGGAAATCACTGATACTTGAAAGCTCTGACCTAGTATTTCAAGCATCCAGATAGTAATGATTCTCTTTCCCTAGAGCAGGCTCCTGCCCCCTGGCCTGTGCCACCTCAGCCTTTGGAACAGCCCCACTGGCACCCCTAGGGCTGCATACCTCAGAGGGTCTCTCCTCCACCTCTCAGCACTTCAAGGTCTTCTCCCCAAGCTGTAGCAGTATTTTAGGAAGAATTTCTCGCACTTGGCTCCTCACCACATCAGTGTGTCCCCTTCTGACCTGGAAGTCATGTGGTGAAGCATAATATAGGCCTGGCCCGCAAGCCACAGGACCTTAGGCACATCTTCAGCCTTGCATGCATTAAGGATGTGATATTGCCAGAGCAGACCTGATACATAATCCTGCCTAAACGAGAAGGGGTTTTGAGGGGGGTTTGTTCTTTTAGGTTTTTTTAGCTGGCTCAGTCTGCCTTAAGGGTGGGTGGGGGTGAGGATAGAACCATCATCCTCTGTGCCTGACTGGGATTGCCCGAGCAGGGTCTTAAGCGATTGAGCTAACCTTAAAGCCCTGCTCCTGCCTGAATGGATCTGTGTCCTCTCTCCCTTGGCTACCAGGCAAGACATGTGAGACTAGAGACACTTGGCCAGGGAACAGTGGAATTTCCTTTTCCTTGAGTTTACTGAGGAGTGGAGGAGACTCCCACAGGTCCTGTCATCTGTGCCCAGCACCTAGTGTGTCCCATTCCACCACTTGGATCCATGTGGTATTGGACACACTATACCACTGCCCGCTCAAGGCTTTCAAGTATGAGTCTTCTTTTAGGGCAAGAGGAAAATGGAGAAGAGTTTGTCATAAAACTTGAGAAATTTCAATCTGAAATTCTTAATATGAAGAAGTGAATACATACACAAGCTGTGTAGCAGATTTGCAAATAGATGTATCATTTGTAGATTTCTACCTAGATATGTTAGTATTTCATCAAATTCCATTTTCGCATCCAGCACGCCATGTGCCCCTCACCTTGAGTGTAGCATTGGCATCTGTTCACTAGGTGTCCTAGCAGAAAGCAGGAATTTCTCTTTTTGGGGGGTTGTGGGGGACAGTACCAGGGATTGAACCTGAGATATTATGCTTGCCAGGCAAACGCTTATGCCTCTGAGCCATCTCCCCAGCCCACCTTTTTTTTTTTTCCTTTACCTCTCTTTTTCTCTTTTCCTTCTTTCTTTTTGATTGAACCCAGGGCCTTAGCACATATCAGGCAAGTACTCTACTGCTGAGCTACAATAGCAGCCTAACAAAGAAAACAGCACTGATGTAGTTTAGCATCTTACTTAAACAAGAAAAACAAGAGCTATTGATTTTTATTCACTCTAATGTTTACAGAAGGCATGTATTTCAACTTTTGATGTTTCTGTGGTCATTTAGCTAAAATAAAATCATTTTCCCTGTATCGTAAGTCAACTTTACCACTGGCACCTTCCAAGGTTTCTTCACAGCAAGGTCATCTCCTCTGTGGTACCCAAGTTTGGGAAACACCACTGTCTTGTGGTGCTGTCCAAAGTTGCACTGGAGCACATGGGGACAGCCACCACATGCTGCCTGCACTTCCTACCTCTACTGTGCAGGCCTCTATTCATTCCCTCCTCACCCTAGGTACCTTCGGGGACTGGAACTGGTGGTCATTGCTGGTTTTGTTTTTTTCCTCCCAGAGAGCTTTAAAACAGTGTGGCTGCCTGTGGTCCCCCTATCCAGCCCAATCCCTGTGTGTACCCACTTCTACACACCAAGAAGGAGCGTGTCTACAGCTGTGGCAGCTCACAGTGGTACCTAGAGAGGGCAGCCCTGTTAGGAGCACTGTGAAAGGCATTGCTGAGGCAAGAGGATCACTTTGAGTCCAAGGCCAGCCTGAGCTAAAAATAGCAATACCCTATCTCAAAATAGCACCCACCCATCCCCACAAAAGAGAAAAATGCACCTGTTAAGCTTCTGACCCTATCAGATGGATCTCAGATATGCTGGTTAACTTCAACAATGAACTTCAAAAATTCTGTGTGGCAGATGTTAGCAGACTGATGTAAGTGTCAGAAATGCTGGCTGGGTCTGTGCAGGACATGCAAACTATGTCTATGAGCAGGAATTAAAGAGAGAACATAGTCTGGTGGTGCTAACACCCCAGTAGTCCAGAACTTGGGAGGCTGAGGTTGGAAAGTTATTGAGGCCCAGGAGTTTAAGACCAGTCTGGGCAAGAGAGGCCTCATCTCCAAAAAATAAAGACAGCAAAACTATAGCATATCCATAGGCCTTACTTTGAGGCACCTTCTTATGGGTCTCTCTTTCTCTGTCTATGTCTCTGTCTCTGTCTCTGTCTCTCTCTCTCTCTCTCTCTCTCTCTCTCTCTCTCTCTCTCTCTCTCTCTTTTTGTCCCAGGCTACTAGTACCAAAGAATGCTGCACTGGCTTACTAAAGCAAGCACTCACTACCCCTGTTCGTCTACAGAATACCTATGTTTTGTCTGCCTTCTAGGTAAACTGTCAGACATTAAATCGACATGGTCCTCTGGCCCAGCCTCCCACACGCAAGCCTCTCTGTCTCATGAGCTGTGGAAGGTTCCCAGAAACACTACTGCACCCACCAGGCCCCCACCAGGGCTAGCCAATCCCAAGCCTTCCTCTACCTGGGGTGCCAGCCCCCTTGGCTGGACCAGCTCCTACTCCTCCGGTAAGTATCTTCCCCCTCTCCCAATGGCACAGAGGTGCTCTGAGCTGCTACGTTCATCATTTGGGAGATGTACTTAGCATCTCATCTTTGGCCACCCTGGACTTGGAAGGTCACTAAGTACCAAGCCAGGTGTATTCAGCGTCACCCAAGGTATGTAGCTCACAGAGCTTTTGGGCCTAGGCTGGCTGATCCTAGGCACCCCAGTGCTAATCCTGTCATTGCTGCCTCCACATATCAGGTCCTCAGGAAGGCCCACCAGCCATGTGCTCCCGTCTGCCAGCCCTGGAGAGTTCTCCCCTTTGTGTGTGGTTTGGCACAAGACCTCACTGGAATGTGAGGCTTTCTAAGCCAAAAGTAAAACAAAGGCTAGCAGCATGGTGCTGGTTAAGAAGCTGGAGGCTTCATTGAGCTACAGAGTTGCAAATAACCCCTGAGCCTTTAGGAGCAGCCCTTGTGGGCTGTCCCTCACAACACAGATGGGAAGGCAGGGCTGCTGTGCACAGGGACTGCAGAGATCATGAGATTTGGATCTGTTGGCCTCCACAGGTCTGAAAAGCTTAGTGCCTGCTGTGTATGTTAGGTAAAACTAGAAACTTGCAAGAGTGCTGCACCAACTGACTGCTGTGTGGCTTGTCTGCTGAGCTCTTATCCCCTGGGCTTGTCCTGTAGGTTCTGCTTGGAGCACTGACACCTCAGGAAGAACAAGCAGCTGGCTCGTTCTTCGCAACCTCACACCCCAGGTATGGGCTCCAGCTGACAGGAGGAGACCAGTACTCTTGGCACCTGGTGCAGACACCTATTTATGGCGGGCACCCTTGTTAAGGGCCCAGGGCAACACAGGCAAGTTCAGGGAGGCATGTGAGTACCAGAGCCATCCACACAGTAGGTAGACACAGCCAGGGCTCTTTCTAACCACTTCCAGGTTTATTCACCCTTTGAGGGGAACTGAAAAGTATATCTTTGTAACAGGGATGCTTAGCTAAAAACTACAGTGGTTCCTCAGTACACAAACTTGATTCTTCCCATGATTCTGGTTACAAACCAAATTGGACGAGAGCCAAATCAAATTCAGTGGTTAGGGGCCCGGCGGGATGGCTCAGTGGTCTAAAGCCCCTGCTTGGGAAAGCTTGGGCAGCTTCAGGGACCGCAGTTCGATCCCCGGCACCACATGCTGGGCCAGCCCTGTCCCCAGGGCAGGCTGAGCCGGCCATAAAAATGAGTGAATAAACAAACAAAGGTTCTGAAACAAGAAAAATAAATAAATAAAATTTAAAAAAAACATATGTTCCTATTAAAAAAAAAAAAAAAAAACGAATTCAGTGGTTAGGATCATTGTTGGCCTTATGGGGAAGTTGAATTCAGTTCTTATCCACTTAAAGTCATGACCAGAATCAAGACAATTGAGTTCCTGGGCTGAGGAAGTACTCTATACCCACTCTGGGGTCATTTGACCACATGGACTATGTGGCCAGCCAGTAGTCCTCTTTCCCAGGCTTGGGGCGCAAGGGCTATGGTGTCTCTTGCAAACCTGGGGCTCTGCAGGGTGTGCTCTGATAAGAGTAGGCCCAAATTGAATTTTTTCTTATTCTCTGATTAGTTTAACTCAGGAAATATAACTCAAGAAGCCACCATTTCAGGTATGTCCCTGGCCACAGTAGTATCAAGCATTAGTTCTCCAAAGCTATCTGTTAGCTTTTCTGAAGAAAGACATTTTCCCAGTATTTAGTGTGTCCAGTATGGATGAACTTGGAGGGAAACACATTGGGCGCCCTGTGCTTCCTCTATCAGATTGATGGCTCCACACTGCGGACTCTGTGTCTGCAGCACGGGCCTCTCATCACATTCCACCTGAATCTGACCCAAGGCAACGCCGTGGTCCGCTACAGCTCTAAGGAGGAAGCCGCCAAAGCCCAGAAGTCTCTACACATGTATGTTTCTCCTCATCGCCACTGCAGCCAAATAGCACAAGTGCCCCAGAGCTGGCATGAGGACCATCCAAGTGCCCTGGGGCTCCCCGCAGTCCTCCTGGCCAGTGCCTTAAATAAATTGCATTAATTGGTCTAGTTTTGGTTTGGTTTGGTTTGGTTTGGCTTGGCTTGCTTTGGGGTTTTTTTGTTTTGGTTTGGTTTGGTTTTGGGTTTGGGTTTTTTGGGCATCAAAAATTGAACTCAGGATCTTGCACTTGCCAGTCAGGTACTATGCCACTGCGCTATATCCCTGGCCCTGTAGTTTTTTTGTTTTGTTTGTTTGTTTGTTTGTCTTTTTGAGACAGGGTCTCACTATGCTTTTCAGGCTGGCCTTGAGCTCACTTTTGTAGCCCAGGCTGGTCTCAAACTCACACTGATCCTGTCTCAGCCTCCCAAGTGCTAGGATTACAGGCATGCACCACCACACCTGGCTGCTATAGTTTGTTTTTTTAAAGAGAGTCTCATTCTGTAATTAGGCTATCCCTGAACTCACTATGCAGCCCAAGCTGGCCTCAGACTCATAGAAATAATCCTGTCTCAGCCTCTGGAATGCTGGGATTACAAGCACATGCCACCACACCTGGCCCAGAATTGGGTCTTCTCCCAGTTCTAGACACTGGAAGCTTGGGCTCAAGGTGAAAGGAGGGTTCATTCCTCCTTAGGCCACTCTTCTCAGCTTATAGACAGTTGTCCTCTCCTCTGTCTCCATGTGGTCACCCCTCTGCATATGTCTGTATTCTTATCCCCTCTTATAAGGCAGTCAATCGTGTTATATTAGGGCCACCCATGTGACTTCACTTAATTTTGTCACCTCTCTAAAGACCCTATCTCCAAATACAGTCACACTCAGTAGCAGTGTCAGGAGCTGTGATAGGCACTGGGGTGGCGCCATTCAGGTTAGCACGGGTGTCTCAGGATGAGCTGATTGCAGTAGCTGCTAAGCTGCTGTACCAGTCCACTATGAGAAAAGGCCCCCCAGAGAGCACCTGCCAAGCCCAGTGACAGAAAGCAAACACCCTCTGTCCTAGAAGTGTACACAGGGCCAGCAATGATCCTCAGAGCCAGTCCCTGCCTTCTTCAAGCACACTTCAACACAAAGTATGTGTAAGCTGACCTTGGTGACATCCTTTGAGATGAGGGTCCAAGGAATTGGTCGTTTCTGATGCTAGCCTAGGGTACAGATTGTACTGATGCTGTCTGGTCCCTGTTGTGGTCAGGGTGCTTATACATGTACACACGGGCTCTGGACACCATTCACTGTGGCTGCTGGAAGTCTAAAGTGGGGAGAGGCCAGACAGGGTGGCACACACCTGCAATCCCAGTGCTTGGGTGGCTGAGGCAGCAGGATCACCACAAATTCCAGCCAGTCTGAACTACATAACGAATCCAAGGCCAGTGTGGACTATGTAGAGAGCCTGTCTCAAAAAAAGGGAAAAAAAAAAAAAAAAAAAAAGTAAAGAATTTCATCTTAGGGTCTGGGAAGCCCACAGCTGAGGTCCTGAGCTGTGCCTTTTCCCACAGCTCAGCATCAGGACTTGGTTACATGCTCACCTGACTTCTTTGCTTTGTAGGTGTGTGCTGGGAAACACTACCATCCTGGCCGAGTTTGCAGGTGAAGAAGAAGTGAACCGGTTCCTGGCGCAAGGCCAAGCCCTGCCACCCACCTCCAGCTGGCAGTCCAGCAGCGGGAGCAGCCAGCCACGGCTTGGGACCTCAGGCAGCACCCACGGCCTGGTGCGAAGCGATGCCACCCACTGGGGTGCCCCCTGCCTGGGTGGCAAGGGGAGCAGCGAGCTGCTGTGGGGTGGGGGGCCACAGTACTCTAGCAGCCTGTGGGGCCCACCCAGCGCCGACGATGGCAGGCTCATTGGCAGCCCCACTCCCCTGAACACACTGCTGCCCGGGGACCTGCTCAGTGGAGAGTCCATCTAGGGCCACGGGCCTCCCTGAGGGTAGGAGGAGCACCAGCCTCCCTTCCCAAGGTCCCAGTGCACTGTGGTCCTCCCAGACAAGCAGCCTGTGGCCCTTTTTTTGAGTACCTCTGTCCAGTTTTGAAGACAAACCTTCACTGTGGCCCTTGTGAACTGTTCTGAAACAGTGCGGGCTGCATTTGGTCAGTGTCACATGCTAACGACAGGATGTTCCTCGTAGCTTTTTATTTTGTGTCATCTTACATTTGTATGGTGTGTTGTCATTTTGAGTTTTTAAGTATAAAAGCTGCTTAGAATAGTTCTATCATGAAGGGCACTTTTCAGATCGTGGGCTGGAAAGGGTTATTTTATCGCGGGCAAGGGAGGGAGGGAAGCGTGAAGCCTATTTAAAGTGAGCCTGTGACGATTATGCACATTACCAGAGGCGGCGGGACTTGGAGCAGGCGCAGAGCTGAGCGGGCACCCTCTGCTGCCACTCTGTTCCTCTGGTCCGCCTATGCACATTACCCTTGTTTCATTACTTTTTCATGTCATTTTTTATCCCAAAAAAATATTTTTTAAAAGTTTAAAAAAAAAAAAAAGACATATCAAACATGCAAATACTTGAATCCAGCAGGCCAATAATGAAATGTGAACACTTTCTAATTCTACACTTCCAGGTTGACATCAGTACACAGAAACAGGCTCTAGGAAAAATTTCTAAGTTCATAGCCTATGTGTGCGTGTGTGTGTACAAGTGTGCAAGTGTGTGCGTGTGTGTGTGCCCCTGCATGGTGCACGCTTCCTGTGTGTGTGAGACTAACTGTGGGTTTCCCCTTTTATTCCGTATATGCTTTTCTTTGGCGCATTGGTCCAATGTTTGTTATTGTTAGCTTCTAACTTTGCACTGAGGTGTCCCTGCCCTTCCTTCAGCTAATCCTAAACATTAAAGCGAATTCATAGGACAGGGCCGGTGACAATTCATGTGTAAATGTTTACTCAAGGACTCTTGTTAATTGCGTTTAAAATTGCAGTGTATATCTCTGGAGAAATAATATGTATATCTACCTTTAGCAGCTTTTTATTGTGGACTAATGCAAGAAATATTACCAGAGTATTGCACCATTTTTTCCATTTGGGATATAAAGTTAAAGAGAAAAAACTGTTGCTGAACTGTGGCCATAGATACTTGTAAAGAATGGATGGCCCCGCCGCAGGGCTGGGCGGAGGCAAGCACTTGGACATGGGTTGTGACTGCTTTCGGAGGAGCCTGTGGTTTGGGCTCCCACCTGTTTACAGACCTTTTTTCTTCTTTAGACTTTAAAATTAAAAAAAAAAAAAAAAAAAAAATTTAAAAAGAATTTTAAAAAAGAAAAAGAAAAAAAAAAAGACTTCTGTCATAAAGAAACCTATTTTCAGAATGCAGATGCGCTACTTCAGAGCTCTGGGATTGGACAGTGCTGTCCCCCGTCGGCCATCATTGTGGACTCTGTCGATTGTTCTCACCCCTTCATCACAGTGACAAGGCGTTGTGGTCACTGTCTTGCACATGCCGGACGCGCTCTCAGGAAAGCCAGGGCTCCCGAGGGCAGCTCCACACCATTTCATGTATTTCTAAGCCCAACTCCTAGCACTGAAGATGTTACTAAAAAAACAAAAACTTAAAAAAAAAAAAAAAAAAAAAAAAAAAAAAAAAAAAAAATTAAAAAAAAAAAAAAAAAAAAAGGAAAGAAAAAAAAAGATTTAAAAAAAAAACCACAAAGAAGAAAAATACCTAATCTCTAATGTGTAGCAGTTACATATTTACCAAATAATGGACTCAAAAGAAATAGATGTTTGAAGAGTGCTTTATATATTAAAAATTGCTTTATGTTTTAAAAATGATCAATGTTTTGTTTTGCAAGGACGAAAGACAATGGAATAACATACCTTCAAGTATGTTTTAAAAAATATATATGAACATTGTGCTCCCTGCCTGCTTGATCAGGAAACTTGTGCATTACATTTTTTTTAATTAGCTTTTTAATGGTTTTATCAAAACAAAAAGAAAAAAAAAAAGAAAAAAAGAAAAGTCCTGCAAGATTGCAGATCCACAAAAGCTGGTTTTATAGAGGATCATGAACTATGCACAAACTGGGTTCAAGGCGTTTTTCTCCAGGTTCGTAGTGTGTTTAGCTGACCGACCTTCCTCAGAGTGACGCATCTCATTGCCATTACCTGCACTCTGTGTATTTGATGTGCGCACACTTGCGTATGGATATCAAATATACGCGTGTGCGTGTGTGCACGCACCCAGACATACAGCTTGCCATGCTGCCATTTAGCACTGAGTTGTAGAAAAATCCTGATGTTTTGAAATTGGGAGTGGAAGAATTTATTATTTTCACTTTTTGTTGTTACTTTTTCCCTTTTTTTGGCTTTGTTTTTTGTTCCATTTTTGTTTTGACCTTTTATTTTGAACTTAAGATGTCTGTAACTCTGAGATTAAAAAGCAAATTTGTGGCTCTTAATGTTTTTCTTCATAGAATGTGATTGTTGAAGAACATGCACCGAAAGTTGCTTTCAAAAGTACAACGCTTTGTTGAATCTTAATAAATGGCAGTTTTTTTCTTGGCTGTTCATACTGATGTGTCTTATTTCTCAAACGTCAGGCATGGTGGTGCGTGTCTGTAATCTCAGCACTAGAGGCAGAGGTATGGGAATTGCTGTGACATCTAAGGCCAGCCTGGGTTACATGGTGGCCTAAAAAGAAAGTGTCATACTTTGCTGAAACTGGGAGTCATCCTACAGTGTATGCCAGACTGCTCCCCATCTTTTGTGATGTTCTGAGCTTACATGTGACTTAACCTCAGAGTTTGGGTTGACATAATTTCATCATTTGTTTTGTGGTTTTGCTATTCACATTTAAATCTAATCGCAGCTTCTAAGCTCACTGCTACCCTCAGCCCATCTGACCTTCACTCTTCTGAGGACTATGCTGTCTGGACAGACAGTAACAGGTGGGGCGGGAGTCCACTGATGCACATGGAGGATGCCACTGGCTCTCACCTAGGACCCAGTGTGGACATCAAATAATGGGACAGAGCAACAAAGACCTTCATGTTCATTCGGCTTTGTATATGTCATTCTGGGGGCGGAAGCCACTGCCTTCCCTTGGAGCCATATCCCCAGCCCTTTTATGGTTGAGCAAGATCTCCCTAGGTCATCTGAGCTAGACTCAAACTGAACTTAAGATGTCTATAACTCTTTAGATTACACTCTTCCTGCCTCAGCCTCCCAGAGTGCTAGGATTACAAGTGTGCACCACCAAGCCAGCTTCCTAGGTATTTTGTCTATTTTTCTGGAATCACTTCAGCCAACTTCTGCCAAGTATCTTGTACCAGCAAGTGGAACTTCCGGCACTAGACAAAGCAGCAACATTCCTGTCTCAGAACTCTGGGTAGCAATGAGAAATGGAAACTTCATCTTCCCAAGCCTACCCCTAGAAGTACAGTTTCTACTTCATTGGTATGACAGAGCATCTGGGGACAACAGACCCCTGCCTGTGACCCCTTGGCCAGGGGCACCCCAACTGAAGACGCCCCATCAGGTGAGCCACCAACTGCTGACTCACCCCCATCTCTCCCAAAAGTACAGAAGGAATTCACTGAAGAGACCTGATACAGGAAGAAATCAGCAGCTGAAGAATGACACTCAGAAACAGGAATGAGGAGGAGCACCAGGCACTGTCAGCTCCCACAACCTGAGGGCAGCGACTCAGCTCTGCATGCAGAACCTTAGCCTAGCTTTCCTCTGCACTTGGAGTGGGCGGGGCTGCTGGGGCAGACCACACTAACCTTAAAGAACAAGGTCAGGGTCTGAAGGATCCCCAGAGGTGCAGCAAGCTTCCTGAGGAAGTGGCGCCTAACCGGAGACCAGATTGGACTCATGACAGTCTGAGAGCACAGGGGACAGGTAGTGAACCGAGCATAAGCCAAGCCCAGAGGATGCTGTGTGAAGGCCTCATGAGACTGGATTGGGCTCCCTGGTACTCACCAGTGAAGACGAAGTCTGGTGTCTGAAATAGAGGAAAAGACAGGTTCAGAGCTGCACACTGTCTTAACTGGCAGCAGGATGGTAAGCAGTGGAGGCAGGATGTACAGAAGCAGTTGCAAAGAAGAGGCTGAAAGATGAGGGACTCAGGCCAGCCCCCGCTGTAGACCTAAGGACAGAAGCATGCCAGGGGCTGGTCTCTGTTCAGTGGGGAAAGATAGTGGCCACTTGAAGATGCTTTGCTGAAGTAGAATCTTTAGACGGCCAAGAAAACCAACCCAGGACCATGATGGAAACGCAGTTACATTCCTGGCTGTGCCATCACTTTTGTGGTAGAGTTACTGCTGCTAAACTTGCATCGTGCCAGGCCAGGGAGCCTGGCTCTACAGCTGTACAGACAACCTATGTGGGCAGCCTTGGACTTGGTGGGCTGCTTGTGACCAAGCTTCCCAGCCTTGGTCCATGTTAAATTACCTTGATACGTGTAGAATCGTAGTGCTAGGCACCCTTCACTCTGTGAGGCACCAGTGTTTTCAAGTGTCCCCATGGGTTCTGCTGTGCAGCCATGGACTAGCAGAGCCCTGCCACCTAGCCTACTGTGTACTTCCCACCCCTCGAAAGAGCAGCTTGCACTTCCTGAGGCTTGAGTCCATTAGTGTTCTTTCTCATTTCTCTTTGTAAAGCAAAACTTGGAAGTGCAGGTGCTAGGAGGGGAGTTGCACAGCGTGCAAGTGCTTACCTGGCATGCAGAAGGTGCCAGGTTCCATCCTTAGCACCACAGATACAAAAAAAAAAAAAAAAAAAAAACTTCTGCTGGCATAGTGGTAAGTACTTATAGGAGCTATCCTTTACAGCAGTGCCCCATGAGGTAAGGAACCAGAGTTGGGGCACAGAGCATACCCAAGGCCATCCAGCTAGTCCAGCACCACATCATGGGCTGTCACAGGAGAGACAGGCTAGTTTTCTGGCCACACTGTGAATCCAGGAGCAGAACCAGTAAGCAGAACTGGAAGCCAGCAAGTTCAAAACATGCAGGGCGCTGACAAGACAGGCTCAGGAGTGGCTCCGGGCCCGGGTGTGCTCCACCATCAAGACCCCCTCCTCCACTACCAGCAAATGCAAATGCAGAAGTCCCTGCCCTGGCCACACAGCAACACCCAGATTCCAGCAGGAATGTCGCTGGGAGCCACAGCCTGACCGAATGAGCACAGTAGTTGTGCAGAACTTCTAGGGAGGGTTCTGCTCCCATCCTGGTCCCATGGAGTTGAGGCAGCTGACATAAACCCAGGCTGATGGTGCCAGCAATAACCCCTACATACCACCACAGGTGAGGAAGGCACCAAGTGGCCCTAGCTGCAAGGCCCCAGGTCAGCCACTGCCTGCCAGCATCAGCACCAGCTGCCTGCAGAGGTCCCACTGCACCCTCTAGATAGACCAGACATGCTGGGCCAGGAAACTCCACTGCCAACAGGCCCACTAAAGTCAGGTGGACATTGTTGAGCACCAGGGCTCATGCATGGCTACGGCATCTACCTCTAGGTGTCTACACACAAGAGCACTCCAAGACTCCTCCAGCAGGGACAGCACTGGGGAGAACAGCCAGCAGTGAACAGCTAGCAGCAACCACACCTGCTGCCACTTGGGGAGAACAGTGGGGCCTGCCACCCTTTCCATGTGAAGACATGCTGCCCCTCCTCCCTGTACCTATTTCCTACAGCCATTCAGAGCACCCCACAAGCTCCTCGAGCTCATCCAGGCCAGACCCCAGGCATCTGACAGGCTCTGCCCACCACCAGGCGCTCTCTTTGCCTACTTCTTTCCCCTCGTGCTACCTGTAGAGTCCCTCCCTAAACTTGCCACCCTCTCTGTGTCCCACTAAGCATCACCTACCTTCCCCTCTCGCCATGTGGACCCCCAGCCCTCTCGCCAGCCTCTGGGGTGCCACTCCCGGTTGAGGCTCCCATGGGGGTGAGAGAAACCGTGGGCAGGCCCAGTCTCCCAAAAAGAAAACCCATTTTGCAAAATCCATTTAATTGGAATAAATTAAAGTCCCAGACAAGGCAGGGCAGGGCAGGGCATAGCTGGGCAGGGGAAAGATCCCATGGGGAAACCCAAGCCCACCTGCCCACCCACCCACCTCTGTCTTGACCCAGTTGCAGCCTACAGGAGAAGCAATCATTGCACCATCCTGGTGTTTCTTGCAGCCTCAGGTCCACATCTCTGCCTGCAGGGCCATGGCACTGAAGTGGCGGGTACTAGTGTCCTTGACATCCTATCATTTGTCCCCAGCATCTGTGACTAGGGTAGGTGTCACAGTCTCCACAGATCTACCAGCCCTGCCAGAGGGGAAAGTCAGTGAGGAGCCAACAATGTCCCTCTGAACAGACAGGCAGAGCTGGACCTCTACATGCCCATGCCTGGCATATTCTCAGGAAATGCATTCTAAGTCCCTGACAAAGCCACCCGGTTCCCCAGGCTGAGGACCCTAGAAAGTAGTCAAAAGATTGGAAGGGGCTGGAGACGGTGCCACTAAGTTCACCAGGCATGTTTGCTTGGGGAAAGGGGCTACACCATATGGAAGTGCTGCCTCCGTGGGTCCTGGGCAGTTTTGCAGCATGCAGCCAACAGCAGCGTGTGCACATCTGCAATTCAAGGTTCCCTGGGCTCTTTGCATGGGGAAACTTAAGGACAGGGCCTTTCAGCAACTTCAGGAAGCCCAGAGGGCAAAGCCCACATGCTTCATAGTCAGTGAGGCCAGCTCAGAGCCCAAAGTATGTGTCCAGTGACAGAATCGTGGCTCTGAGACACTTCCTAATGCCAAAGCGCAGCAAGGGTGTTAGCATCCCATGACTGCTACTGGGGAGGAGCCTGGGGAGCCACTGGCGAGGACTTGCAGACATGGACTCAGGGTTCCCCCAGCAGGAGGGGTGCGGGTAATGGAAAGAGCCAGGCGTGTGTGCGCACACACAGGCGCTCACAACAGCGGGTGCCCGAGCCTATCTTTGCCTGCCAGGCAGGGGAAGGTGAAAGACTACCAGGCAGGCCAGCTGAGCAGGCCTTGACCAGGAAGCTCAGTGTCCCCTACCTATCGCCTTCACTTAAGGAATGGATGCACCGTCAGGGCAGAGAGGCAAGGCTTGGGGTTATGCTGAAGAGAGGCAGGATCCCTTTATCTCTGCTTTCCCTTGCCACCCCACCCAACAGATCCCCTCCCCGGGCCTGGGGGGCAGAGGGACAGCTGTAGCAGAGCAGGAGCCTGGCAAAGCAGCCCCAGCCCCATCCAGCCACACAGGCCTCAGCCCCTGCACAACTTGTTACCTGCTCTTTTCTTTCTTCTCATACACAGAATGAAGCCTGTTGATCAAGAAGATTTTGTCCTCCCCCTCCTAGAAAGGGTAAAACAGAAAACAGAACTGACCATCCCTCAGCCCTCACAGAGCCAGCCTGTTCCAGAATGCCAGGGGGGCACTGAAGAGCAACATTCAACATCACAAGTGGCAAAAACGTCAAGGAGGCACCAATATTTAAAACAACCAAACAAAAAAAGGAAGTGGATTTGAGCTTCCCAATGGAAGCTCTAAGCTTCCTAGCAGCTAAAGTGAAAAGGGAAATGTGATCAGCCATAGTGAGGGGCCCAAAGCCAGCTCCACTCAAATGTCAAACTGGCCCTGCCCTTAGGACCTGTGTCTTGGGCCAACTGCCTGCTTCCTGCCCTCAGTGCCACCCTCTGATGGAGGAGGGTGGTACAAGCTGGGGACTTGGTGCATGTTTCTTAGTCCAAGATGTCAGGGGGGCTGCATACCTCCCAGCAGCCCTTAAGGTACCATCCCCTTCCGGGCCCAGCGGGATGGCTCAGTGGTCTAGAGCGCCTCCTTGGGAGGGCTTAGGCGGCTGCAGGGACCGCGGTTCGATCCCCGGCACCACATGCTGCGCCAGCCTTGGGGGCGGGCTGAGCCAGCCATAAAAATGAGTGAATAAACAAATAAAGGTTCTGAAACAAGAAAAGAATAAATAAATAAAATTTAAAAAAAAAAAAAAGTACCATCCCCTTCCTACCACAAAGCAGTCCAGCTCACGACCCCTTCTTCCCGTACTAAGCCAGCAGTAGCTGACGAAGCATCACATCCCAGCATCACCACACCGACCCTCCTGCCTTGTCACTGATGACCCTGTGAGCACAGCCCCCAGAGAGCAACACGCAGCCTCCACACCAGCCCCTGCCATGCAGGGAACCGTGAGTTTGCTGGGTCGCCTGCTCTTCAGGCTACATGAAAAGCCTATGACGCATCTGGTACAGGATCTGGTGCATACCAAAGGCTGTTAGCAGTCACAAGTCCAGGGCCAGGCAGGGCCACCTTTCTGTGCATATTCCCTAAAGCACTGGGGCCAGGTGAGCTGGTTCTGGGTCCCTGGTGACCAGGCTTGGCCCAGGAGCACTGCTGAGAACACCTATGAGAAGGAGCCCAGGCTCCACAGCAACAATGCTGTTCCTCCTCCCAGCAAGCGGCTGCTGACAGTGACAAAGGCTGCTCATTTTCTGGGACCAAGGAGCAGACCCCATGGTCAGCCTGGACAGCAGTCTCTGTAATCCTACAGATGAATGCAGGATGCCAGAGCAGCCGAAGACACCTTCCCACTGACTGGCCTGCAGCAGACACCAGCCCAAACCTCCTCCAAGACCTGGTGCTCGTGGTAAGGGGAAGTCCCAGCCCAGTCCTGGCAAAGAAACCCCAAGGAGGCCACGCACACTGCAGAAGGAAAGGACACCACGAGGCGTACTGAAGTGGACACAGGGCTGGAGCTAGAGCCTCATCAGGGACTGCTGCCGACAGCCATTCCCCCAGCAGCCTGGGGACACGAAGCCCAGGAAAGGCCAGGCCTTCACTATGCCAGCACAGGCCCATAAGGAAGCCCATCTTAGTGACCAGCCAGGAAGGGACCTGTGTTCAACTTCCGCAGCACTCGGGGCCAATAGAGGACACTACCTGGGAAGGCATGTCCTAAGCCACTGGTAATTCCTTTTCTCCCCACTCATTCCTTTGCGCCAAGCTGTCACTGTACTACAACAAGTGTTAACTCCTCTATTTAAAAATGTTTTAAGCCAGACATGGTGACGCACACTTATAATCCCAACACTTGGGAGGCTGAGGCAGAAGGTTCAACACAAATTCAAGGCCAGCCTGGGCTACACAGTGAGTTTAAGGCTAGCATGAACTATATAGTGAGAGCCTTCAAAAAAAAAAACAAGGCTGGAGTGAGACTCAGGGGCACAGCACTCGCCTCCCATGTCCAGAGTCATGAGTTCAATCCCAGGCACCCAAACCAAAAGACTAATAAACACATTTTAAAAATCTGTAAGTAGCCGGGCGTGGTGGCTCACGCCTGTAATCCCAGCACTCGGGAGGCTGAGGCAGGAGGATTGGTGCGAGTTCGAGACCAGCCTGGGCTACAAAAGTGAGCTCAGGACCAGCCTCAACTGTATAGCAAGACCCTGTCTCAAAAAGACAAAAAAAAAAAAAAAAAAAAAAAATCCTTAATTACAATGCATGGAATGCAGAGCTAGATTGGTGAGATGAGCTTTAGGAGGCTTAGATTCAATAGCCTCCAACGTCACAAGCTTCACTGGTGGCACACTGCAATTGCAAAACCTTTGATTGTATATGTATCTGCTTCCTCTTAGTCCAAAGGGAAGTATATTCTTTCCT
>PVJA010022473.1:0-34218 GCA_004027025.1 Myocastor coypus
TTTGTCTTTTTGAGACAGGGTTTCACTATGCAGTTCAGGCTGGCCTTCAGCTCACTTTTCTAGCCCAGGCTGTTTTTTTTTTTTTAATTTTTAAAAATTTAATGTAATTTAATTTAATTTATTTCTTGTTTCAGAACCTTTGTTTGTTTATTCACTCATTTTTATGGCCAGCTCAGCCTTCCCCGACAGCAGGGCTGGCACAGCATGTGGTGCTGGGGATCCAACCGCGGTCCCTGAAGCCGCCCAAGCTTTCCTAAGCAGGCGCTTTAGACCACTGAGCCATCCCGCCAGGCCCCAGCTCAGGCTGGTCTTGAACTCACATGATCCTCTTGCCTCAGCCTCCCAAGTGCTGGGATTACAGGCATACACCACTATGCCCGGTGGAAATTAAAAAAAAAAAAATTTTTTTTAAATTTATTTAGTACAGGATATATAGGGTCTCACCAAATAGACTGACCTTGCAGTAATCCTGTTTTCAGCCTCCCAAGTGTGGGATTGCAGGCATGTGCTATAATGTCCAGTCTCAATTGCTTTCTCAGGGTGCTCCCCTGAGAAGCAGCTGGGGGGCAGGGCAGCAGCTGGGGGTAGGGGGTGGGATCAAAACCCAGTTCCTGTATGTGCCTAAGAACTGCTTTAATCTGCTGAGCTATCTGACCAACCCAAGAAATGAAAATTTTGGGGCCTAATTGCTGACCTATTAAATCTGAAACTCTTTAGTGTGGTCTCACCTAGATTTTAACAAGACTTTTATGTGATTCTGATGCCTCGCAAAGTTTTAGAACCACAGCTTTCAGTAATCCTGAGTTTAAGTAAGACAAAAATCCCAAACAGGGGCCCGGCAGGATGGCTCAGTGGTCTAAAGCCCTGCTTGGGAAAGCTTGGGCGGCTTCAGGGACTGTGGTTCGATCCCCGGCTCCACATGCTGTGCCAGCCCTGCCCTCTGGGCGGGCTGAGCCAGCCATAAAAACGAGTGAATAAACAAAGGTTGTGAAACAAGAAAAAAATAAATAAAATTAAAAATTAAAAAAAAAAAAATCCCAAACAACATTCATGAAAGAAAAATGACAGAGTGTGATTATGAAGACAGTATGATTATATGGCACTTGTATGACATGTACTGTGTCTAAGCACTTATATACATTAATTTAGGGTTAATGTTTATGAGAGTGATCGCATTACTGTTAATCCTGTTTAACATATGCAGAAATGAAGGATAGAAATTTCACTAAAATTACACAGACTAGGGGCCTGGCAGGATGGCTCAGTGGTCTAAAGCACCTGCTTAGGAAAGCTTAGGCAGCTGCAGGGACTGCGGTTCAATCCCCAGCACCACATGCTGTGCCAGCCCTGCCCTCAGGGTAGGCTGAGCCGGCCATAAAAATAAATAAACAAACAAACAAACAAAAGTTCTGAAACAAGAAAAAAAAAATACACAGAGTAAGTGGGAGCACTGGGATTTGAATCTGGGCAAACTAGCCCTAAACTTCATGCTTTCTTGGCCCAGCAAGACGGCTCAGTGGTCTAAAGCACCTGCTTAGGAAAGCTTGGGCAGCTGCCGGAACGGTGGTTCAATCCCTGGCACCACATGCTGCGCCAGCCCTGCCCTCAACGCAGGCTGAGCCGGCCATAAAAATAAATAAATAAACAAACAAAAAAACCCAAAAGTTCTGAAACAAGAAAAAAAAATAAATTTCATGCTTTCAATTTATTTTTTGTTTTTATTTTTCCCCTCTTTTTGAGAGAGGATCTTGCTACATAGTGCAGGCTGGCCTTGAATTCACATACATAGTCAAGTCTGGCTTTCAACTTGTGGCAATCCTCCTGTCTTAGCCTCTCAAGTGCTGGGATTACAGGCATGGGCCAGCACACCCAGCATCTTAATCTTCATTTTATACTCTTGCAAAAAGTTTGTAACAACATCAAAAAATTCCAATGTCCCTCTATCTCTACTGGCCTATAGGACACGTCTTTTACTTGTCTTATAGCAAAACAGAAGGCAAAGAGTATTCATCACTTCTAATCCCATAAAAATGCTCAGTAAAACAAGATAACCATCTGGTAGAATTAGGGCCAAATCCCCTCAAAGTGCTCCCCAGGGCAGAGCAGAGAAGCAGGCAGAGGGAGCACAGGCAGGACACTCTAGCTCTGATCTAGGAACATACAGATCTACTCCTTTTCCTGACAGTTTTTGGGTGTCAAGGGACCTGTAAGGCCACTGAACATAATTCAAAATAGAAAATATACTTTTGTGCTTATTAAAATAGCTTTTTTTTTTTTTTGAGGGATTGGGGTTCAAACTCTTGACCTTGCACTTGCCAGGCAGGCACGTATGCCACAGAGCTATCTCACCAGCCCCTCCTAAAATAGCTTGTTTTTTAAACAAATACACATATCCTTGGATTCTGAAAGAGGTTTCTCTTTAGGATCCTTTCAGAAGACCAAAGTGTTGATGTGTGGCTAGGGATATAGCTAAGCAGCGTAAGTGCCTGCCTGGCAAGTGCAATGTCCCAAGTTCAATCCCTGGTACCACACACACACACACACACACACACAAAGATTTTGATGTGGACCCTGTGAAGGAGCAAGTCATTCTCCAAAGGTCTCTTTTTTTTTTTTTTTTTTTTTTTTTTTTTTTTTTTTTTTTTTTTTTTTTTTTTTAATTTTTTATTTTATTTTTCTTGTTTCAGAACCCCTGTTTGATTATTCACTCATTTTTATGGCCGGCTCAGCCCACCCTGAGGGCAGGACTGGCGCAGCATGTGGTGCCGGGGATCGAACCGCGGTCCCTGAAGCCGCCCAAGCTTCCCCAAGCAGGCGCTTTAGACCACTGAGCCATCCTGCTGGGCCCCTCCAAAGGTCTCTTTAGGGGGAACAGTAGAATGGTGACACAGGATCATCAGGTGAGTAGGCCCATGACCAAGAGAAATAACTCAGATGGCCTTTATTCTTTCCAGAAAATTATAGGCTCATTCCAAATTCAGACATCACCTAGAAATTTGACTCAGATAATTTCACTAAATAGAATAAGAAATGTTTCTTCACACTGTGATTCAACAGTGCTACAAGGCCAAAGCCAAGAAAGCAGCCTGAAGAGCTGAAATGGGCAAGGTGGAGGATTTGTATCTGATTACAGAAATAGGACAACTGGATCTAGAGGAAAACTGTCTACTACTATCAAATACTAATACAGTACCAAATGCCATGGATAAGGAATGATGCCAGACATCTGCCTGAGCAGGTCAGATAGAGACCACTATGAAGTGTCTTGAGCAGGATTTAATATTAACCAACTGGTTTTCCCATGTTATTTGAGTCGGTCCCCTTGTGGGGGCAGCAGACTCATAGTAAGTAAACTTTTATGAGTCACTGGTCCTGACTGAAGCGTGTAGTGGCTAGTGAAGCCAGAACACCTCAGAGGACAAGACAAGGTCACAGTTAAGGACATCTGGCCCCAACCTCAATTAACTAGATAAAGACTAGCTGCAGGCATCTCACTTCTGAGTAGAGACCTCCCAGGAAATAACATAGTTTTTTTTTTTTTTTTTTAAATTTTATTACCCCAATAATATAGTTTTTAAAAAAAATTTATTTATTTATATTATGGTTGGCTCAGCCTGCCCTGGGGGTGGGACTGGCACAGTTTGGGGTGTTGGGGATTGAACACGGTCCCTGCAGTTGTCTAAACTTGCCTAAGCAGGGGCTGGGGAGATAGCTCCGTGGCACAAGTGCCTGCCTGGAAAGTGCAAGGTTGTGAGTTCAAACCCCAGACCCACAAAAACAAAAACAGAAACAAAACAAACAAAAAAAAGTTCCTAAACTTGTCTAAGCAGGCACCTTAGGCTGCTGAGCTATCTCCCCGGCCCTGAGATAACATAGTTCTCCTAAATTAATATAATGTCTTATTAGAGAAGTCCTTGATTAGACTTCTAAGGTTCTTGAATGGTCCTAATCAGATTTCTTCAGTATTCCTCTCCTTGGTTTTGATAAGTAAATACAGGCCATTCAGAGTATATCTTGGTCTTAGCCCACAGACAATCTCAAATTCTGTGAAGGGTTTTTTTTTTTTTTTTGTCTTTTTGAGACAGGGTCTCACTATGCAGTTGAGGCTGGTCCTGAGCTCACTTTTGTAGCCCAGGCTGGTCTCGAACTTGCACCAATCCTCCTGCCTCAGCCTCCCAAGTGCTGGGATTACAGGCGTGCGCCACCACGCCTGGCCTGTGAAGGGTTTTGATCCTCCTGGGGTCCTAAAATCATACCACACGACTCTTTTATTTAAACTTTTTCTGTATACTCACTGGGGAGATTGTGGGCCTGATGAGTACACAATAACTGTAACACATTAATGTGTGGAATGACCTCCACTCTCAGTTATTATTTAAAAGCAACTGAAGATTTTTTTTTTTTGGTCTTTTTTGAGACAGGGTCTCGCTACACAGTTGAGGCAGGCCATGAGCTCACTTTTTTTTTTGTAGTCCACACTGTTCTTGAACTCATATCAATCCCAAGTGCTGGGATTACAGACATGCGCCACCA
Organism: Myocastor coypus; assembly: GCA_004027025.1. Classification (NCBI taxonomy): domain Eukaryota; kingdom Metazoa; phylum Chordata; class Mammalia; order Rodentia; family Myocastoridae; genus Myocastor; species Myocastor coypus. The sequence goes on from PVJA010022473.1 coordinate 4,534, forward strand.
TGCCTGGCTGAAGAGGAACTTTTAAGGACTATTTTGGGAGTTCTAGAGGCAGAACATAAGATGTGGGGGTGTGGCAGGGTGCTGGCTGTAACATCCCAACCTAACAATGGGCAGGATTTCAGTGAGGTAAGGAAGGGCCTTTAGTGCTGTGGGTGTAGTTCAATGATAGACCTACTGGTAGGCACAAGGCCCTGAACATGATCATCAGTGCAGCAGGAAAAGGAAAAATGAAGGAGATAGGTGTGGGGATGGCAGAGTAAAAGGACAGAAAAGGACTTTACAGAAAAAGAAAGAAAATAAAATTCACCAAGCCAATGAACAGACTGAGGTATGACAAGGGGCCTTCAGGATAGATAGCTATCCCTTGATTCAGACATGTAAGTCCTTATTCCTTTTTTTTTTTTTTTCCATTTATGTATTTGGTATAGGGTCTCACTATGCAGATCAAACTTGTAGTGATCCTCTTGTTTTTAGCCTCCCCAGTGCTAGGATTACAGGTGTGCACCACCACACCTGGACTTGGTCACCGGCTCTGCACACCCTAGGAGCAGGGCCAGCATGGCATGCATGACTGGGGATCAAACCCTGGTCCCTGTACTTGCCAAAGCAGGTACTTAGTCTGCTGAGCTATCTCACCAGCCCTTTCTCATTCCTTATAAGACACAAAATTTATTAGACCTTGAAACTCATGTATAAATCTTAGGATATTCTCTATGCCTGCCAGGGAATGCATTAAAAGGTGAGAGTTGGTGAAATGCAGGTGTTCACATGTACAGATAGCCTTGAGTATACTGTAAGAATGTAGTTGTTTTAGTCAGGCCCAAGACACTCTGCTCTAAGGCATGCAGGCCTATTGGCACGAGGTGACTTTTGTGTGAACACAGTACTTAAAAAAATTAATAGGCCAGGCATGGTGACACTATTTCTAGATCCAGTACTTTGGATGCTGAGGTAGGAGGATTGTGGTGAGTTTGAGGCTAGACTGGGCTACAAAACAAGACCTTGTCTCAAAATCGAAAAGCAACTGACAAACTGGATATCATGTTGGTGTTTTTTTCTCTTGTCTGCCAAAGACCCTTCCCCTGAGGATTCCCCTTCAACTTTGGTGCTTGCCCTTGCTTCCTTATATGGCAAGGTGTGACTGTACTGTACTGCTGTACCTTTATAATAAGCTTATTTTCATCTACATAAAATCATGACTTAGCTCGTCTTTGTTGGTGGTGATCTGACCTCCAACTTCTGTGGCCACATGCGTCTCCTTGCTGTTACAAGGCCCAATAAGCAAAAACTGGGCCACCAGAGTACCAAGGAGAACCTTCTTCTAAGGGCAAGGGCTGGTCTGCACTGCTGCTTGGAGCCAAACCATGAATCCCAATATCTCCAGATGCACACTATTGTCAGCACTGGTCATGCTGCAAGTAAAACCGAGCTGGTATTATTCAGTCTGCCTGAAAATTCTGGTCTCATTAAATTTTGTGCCACTCAGAAGGATTTGCAAGTTAAGAGACCGGCTTGGGCCATAAAGTGAGCTCAATATCAGTCTGAGCTGCACAGGGAGATTCTGTTATGTTTTGTTTTTGTCTTTTTGAAACAGGAACAGCAACAAAAAGACCCAGACTATTCTAGAGTCTTTTTTTTTGTGTGTGGGATGGGGGTTCAAACTCACGACCTTGCACTTGCCCAGCAGGCACTTGTGCCTCGGAGCCATCTCCCCAGCTCCCCTATTCTAGAGTCTTTTACACCAGTGCTCCATCTCAGACAAAGTTGTATGAAGAGGCTGAGGATGTACAGTGGTACAGCACTTACTTGCCTAGCCAGAGGGAGGTTCTGGGTTCAATTCCCAGCACTGAAAAACAAACAAACAAACAAACAAACAACACAATAGCCATCTGCTAGTGACTGCCCATAACCTAAAGTGGCAGGAGTGTAATTTGTATTGCATAAAATGCCCATTACCAATTTCTTCAAGCAGCTCCTGAGATGGTGGTGGTAGCTCCTCAATTTGATGCTGTGAGATGGCTTCCATCAATTCTTTAAGAAGATAATTAGGAAAATGACTCAATACCGTGCAAGACCTGAAATGGATTTTTCTAGGATTTCTGAATGATAAAATAAACTAAGGGGGAAAGAAGTTTCTTACATAACAGTCTTACTGGTAGCCTTTTTTTTTTTTTTTTTTTTTTGCAGGACCAGGGTTCAAACTCACAACCTTGCACTTGCCCGGCAGGTACTTATGCCATGAAGCTATCTCCCCAGTCCCAGTAACTTTTTAAATATGTGAATGGCCTTTATTCCCTCATCTCACTTACTCTATTATACCTGGTCTGTGCCCTTCCTAAGGATATTTGGGCAGAAAAGGTACAACTTTACTATGAGAATCAGGGTTGTTAGAGGGATTTAGAGGTTTTGGGCCAGCCAAGTGAACAAAATCACAAGCTGGAAGGGCTGTACATTATCAGGCCAGGGGATATAACTATATTTCGGGAGTACTGGGGATCAAATTCAGGTCCTTGTACTTTCCTGGCAGCCACTTATGCTGCTGAGCTATATTCCTGGCCCTACAGCTATACTTTAGGTCTTGTGTTGGGTGTGTTCAACTATAATATAACTAAGACTCTTCAGAATAACTCATAAAAGTAGGCATGCAGTCTCAGAACTTAGCACTCAGGAAGTTGAGCAAGGAGGAATCCTGTAAGTTGAACCCAGTCTGGACTACATAGTGAGTTCAAGGCCAGCCTAAACTAGACAGCAAGATCCCACCTGAAAAAAATACAAGCACTTCAGGATGGGTATTCAACATGACACCAACTATACAGGACATTTATTTTCTGTTTTTGTCTGTTCCTCTCTTTCTTCTTTTTGAGATAGGGTCTTCCTATGCAGTCTTCAGGCTGGTCTTCAGCTTTCAATGATTACACACTTGGAACATTTTTTTTTTTTTTTTGTCTTTTTGAGACAGGGTCTCACTATGCAGTTCAGGCTGGTCTTTTAAGCTCACTTTTGTAGCCCAGGCTGGTCTCGCACTCCCACTGATCCTCCCACCTCAGCCTCCCAAGTGCTGGGATTACAGGCATGCGCCACCACGCCTGGCTGGAACATTTTTATATAGTTCAAAAACTATGAAAAACAAACACCAAAATATATAAGATATACATATTTCCTAAGATGAGTGTACTTTACTTTTATAACCAGAAGGAAAGAACAACTCTATTTGTTCTTTTTTTGTTTTTGTTTTTTTTGAGATGGGGTCTTGCTATGCAGTTCAGGCTGGCCTTGAGCTTACTTTTGTAGCCCAGGCTGGTCTCGAACTCGCATCGATCCTCCTGCCTCAGCCTCCCGAGTGCTGGGATTACAGGTGTGTGCTACCACACCCGGCCGTTTTTCTTTTTTTTTTTTTTTTAAAGAATTTTTTATTTTATTTTTTTTTCTTGTTTCAGAACTTTTGTTTGTTTATTTATTTTTATGGCCGGCTCAGCCTGCCCTGAGGGCAGGGCTGGCGCAGCATGTGGTGCTGGGATTGAACTGCGGTCCCTGCAGCTGCCTAAACTTTCATTTTTTTAAAAGAATTTATTTATTTATTTATTTATTTATTTATTCTTGTTTCAGAACTTTTGTTTGTCTATTTATTTTTTATGGCCGGCTCAGCCTGCCCTGAGGGCAGGGCTGGCGCAGCATGTGGTGCCGGGGATCGAACCGCGGTCCCTGCAGCCACCTGCAGGCGCTTTAGACCACTGAGCCATCCTGCCGGGCCCCAAGAACAAATCTATTTGATTAATGAGCACCAGTGTAGGCCTCTTTACACTAGCCTACAAGTAGCATCAAGTTCTATTTTAACATTGAACATGTGCAACTAGAAGCATGTTCTTGCTTTGAGTGGCATGGATTGATAGATTAAATGCTTACTGCAGGGCATAAGAATTCCCTATGTTTAAGTACAGGGTACTGTCTTAAGTAGTAAACTCTAGAGAATCCAGTGTTTTTCCACTAAATTCATTAGTGCTCAAAGTACAGAGTAAATTCTGCATTTACATGTATCTACCAGCGCAGCCCTAGCCGAAACCTAACACCTACTGCATCATCACCACCATCATTCTCCCTACATGGCCCCCCATAGGATTGTCCCTTCCAGCTTTGGCGTAAAGTTGCTCTGGTAATAAACTCATCAGGTATGATCTCCAGTGGAGCTTCTGAGAGCCACAGGACAGAGGCTATGAGTTTCTCTTCCAAAATATCTCCTCCCTGTGTATGGTTACCTGGGCTGAGTGGAGTGCTGGCACTAGTAGGTGCGTGGCTTGCTTTGGGTGTTTTGCATAAGGTTTCCTTAAAAGAGCCATCTGGTTCATACGAGATACTAGACAGATCTTGAATGTCTGTCAGTGATCTAAGGAATTAAAAATACACAGTTATAATATGAGAAGTTTAGAAAAATTGAATAATACCTTCCTGACAGAACTTTTTAACTATACTTTGCAAAAAACCTTTCTGGCAACATGTCAAAATTAGGGTACATCTTATAATATCATAAAGAGAATATGAAAAAATATCTTAAAAAGAGATATTAAATGTATATATATGTCCCAACACCTAAAAGGAAACTATTTACATAGATTAAAAGCTATTTATGTAGAAAATGATTATTATTACCATAGTTCCTTGATTATAAGAAACATTTATAAATAACATCATTGATTAATAGTATTTTGGTGAAAGAACATTTCCATTAAGCCTATACATAAATTGGTATGGATACCAATGCTTAAAAATAAAAAGACACTGCTTCCATAGAAGTGAATTTTTTTTTTATTTTTTATTTTATTATTATTATTATTTTTTTTTTGGTGCTGGGGACTGAACTCAGGACCTTGTGTTTGCCAGGCAGGTGCTTAAGCCCCTGAACTATCTCCCTGGGAAAAGCAAGACCTTAAGCAAGTATTACTAGGCTACTCTTTGGTGGCCTTACATGTCTTTTTCTTTCAGTTCCTTTGCTGGCACCTTTAATGTCTCCTCTTGTTCACATTCAGTACTGTGAAAGAGAAAGTATGAAAAATACCGTCAGCACAGTATACAAAGTTGACACAGGGAACGAGCTTACCAGGCCAGTAAGAGAGGCAATGGGGAGGACACTAAGCTCAAAAGTGGAAAGTGTGGGTTCTGCTTTGGGCTCTGTTGTTAACTAGACACTAGTTTTCTGCTATGTCTATGCCTCAACTCTCTGTGGAAATTAAATAAACACTCTCTTGGGGTCTGCCCATCCCTAAAATCAGCCAATGACTATGACATTAAGACCCTGTCTAAAAATAAAAATGTTAAAAAGGGATAGAATGTGGGGTCAGGGGCCTGGCAGGATGGCTCAGTGGTCTAAAGCACCTCTTTAGGAAAGCTTTGGAGGTTGCAGGGACCATGGTTCGATCCCCGGCACCACATGCTGCACCAGCCCAGCCCTCAGGGCAGGTTGAGCCAGCCATAAAAATAAATAAACAAACAAAAGTTCTGAAACAAGAAAAAAAAAAAAAAGAATGTGGGGTCAATCCCAAGCGCTGGGGGGGCGGGGGGGGGGGAAGAGAAAGGGACAAAAGTAAACATTTTTTTGTTTTAAACCATTAAGATTTGAGGTTTTGGGTTACCCATTATAAATTCTCCAAACAGCTGTGTAACCTTAAGAAAAAAATATAGGTTCTCTGAACCTTACTTTTACAATTGGCAAGATGGTGATAACTGTACATATATGTCAGGGGGTTGTTACATAAAGTAGACAATATAAATAGTGCTTGGCATATGGCAGATACTAAAGAGTACTGGGGATTAAACCTTGGGCCTGCTGGGCAAGCATGTTAGCACTGAGTTAAATCCCTAGCCCAACTATAATTATTATACTTAAGGAAACTCAGGATCCGGAAGGAGAGTTATTGAATATAGCTGTGCAAGATATTTTACATCTACTATTTTTTATTGCATTTAGTAAGAAATAACAATGTGACAGTTTCAAAACATGTTGTACATTTCCAATATTTGATATAATGTATATTGTTGTCCTCCTAGTAGTTATACAGAGCACACGGTGTAGATATGATAATTTTTCTAATCATTATTGGTATAAAAAATTTCTTCTCATTGAACTAAGAGAAAGTAGTTGTATACATAATCCAGTGTTCCATAATCTTAGTGGGCTATTGGCAAAACTGGCAATGATGGAAGCTGATTTAAGCCTTTCACAGCTCTGCATACTAATCTAGCTTTACATTTTATGCCTCATGGTTAAACTTTTCTGCGGGGTGGTTAAGGGCAAGTTAAAGTAAGACCCGTACAACAAAACATGTAACTTTTGTATCTCACAAGGTCAATCAAATCCCCTCTGGGTTTACTTTGAAACCATGTACAGTGCTTTGTAGAACTGCTGTCAAGTGTCAGCCATCTGGATGAGTCATGGCCATTGCTTGACCAGTTTGCTCTCTGTGAAAGCCTGAATGTTTTCTCTCTAGGTGACTCTCCTTAGATACACTATGTATCTTCAATGACATTTATGATTTGTAATTAAACTTTTTCTTTAAACTTTTTGAGACATGGTCTCACTATGCAGGTCAGGCTGGCCTTGAGCTCACTTTTGTAGCCCAGGATAGTCTCAAACTCACACTGATTCTCCTGCCTCAGCCTCCCAAGTGCTGGGATTATTGTAATTAAACTTTTGAGATAATTGTGGATTTACATCTAGTTGCAAAAAAATGTAAAATAGTATTTACCTAGTTTCTTCCCATAGTAGTAACATCTTCTAAATCTTTTTTTTTTTTTTCTCTTTGTGGCTGGCTCAGCTTGCCCTGGGGGGCAGGCCTGGCGTGGCACATAGTGCTGAGGAGTGTTCCCTGTGCTTGCCTAACTTTGCCTAAGCAGGCATTTTAGACTACTGAACTATCTTGCCATCCTTTTTTTGTGTGTGCCAGGACTCAAACTCATGCTAGCCTCATGCTAGTCAAGCAGGTACTGTGCACTAAGCTACCTCCCTGGTTCCTTATCTCCATCAGGGTATATATTCACACTGATGACAGACTAGATTTAGAACACTTCTTCTAGTTCAAGATTCTCTATATTGATCATTACTTATCTGTACTTATATCTATACTTATCTGTCCTTCACTTTTATAATTTTATCATTTTCTTAAATTTTATTTATTTATTTATTTTTTCTTGTTTCAGAACCTTTGTTTATTCACTCATTTTTATGGCTGGCTCAGCCCACCCTGAGGGCAGGGCTCGCGCAGCATGTGGTGCGGGGGGGGGGGGGGGGGGGGGGGGGGGGGGGGGGGGGGGGGGGGGGGGGGGGGGGGGGATTGAACCGCGGTCCTTGAAGCCGCCCAAGCTTTCCCAAGCAGGCGCTTTAGACCACTGAGCCAAGTATCATTTTCAATACTGTTATGTAAGTGGAATCATATAGTAAATAAGTTTTGGGCGTTATTTTCTTCATTAAACATAATTTTCTAGAGATCTATTCAGGTTGTTGCAAATAGCAACAGTTCCTTTCTTTTTAATTCTGAGTAGTGCTTTGTGGTACACATGTACCATGCTTTTGTCATTTATATGGTGAAGGCATTTGGATTCTTTTTTTTTATTATTTATTTTTTCTTGTTTCAGAACCTTTGTTTGTTTATTCACTCATTTTCACGGCCGGCTCAGCCCACCCCGAGGGCAGGGCTGGCGCAGCATGTGGTGCTGGGGATCAAACCGCGGTCCCTGAAGCCGCCCAAGCTTTCCCAAGCAGGGGCTTTAGGCCACTGAGCCATCCCACTGGGCTCCATCTTCATTTGCAAATTTTGCAGATAAATTTGCAATAAATGCCATGTAAGTTGAGGGCTGGGAATATAGTTCAGTGGCAAAAGTGTCTGCATGGCATGCACAAGGTCCCAAGTTTGATCCCTGGTACTGCAAAAACAAAACAAACACGCAAACAACAATATCACGTAAGTTGTTTTGTGTAAATGTTAAGTCTACCTTTCTCTGAAATAAGTGCCTAGACATTACATGGTTACATTTAATTTCTTTATAAAATTTCACGGTAAGTTTTCTTATTTTATGAGGGTAAAACAGATTAGAGAGGCAAAGACCAATGACAAATATCACATGGACATAATAATGTAAAGAAAGGACCTCAATCAGAGAGTGTTTTTTCACTCTCCTTCAAATTCTGCTGAAGAAGTTTTAACAAAGTTAGATTTCCCAAAATTAAATTTGAAAAAGATACTGGCTAATACATTTGAAGACAACCAATCAATAAATATATAGCATTTTCCCATTTAACCTTTCTTTTGATTGTACAATTGTGAATAAGATTTATGGTAAACTCCATACCTTTGAACAGCTTGGAACCTGGTGAAAATCTCAGTGTTCTTTCCAAGGATTTTTTTCATTTGGAACTTTTCCTCACCTGAAATAAGGAATTTCTCTTATGCTTATCATTTCCATCCTAGAACTGCAGTGGTGAGCCCATGGCATGTGTGCAGAAGCAGGCTAAAAGCTCTGAAAAGTTTACCATCATAGCCCTAGTTTTCCCTTGGTCTGGTCTAGAAGGAGAAACCTAGATTAAAAAGTGCTTCTCTAATTGAATTTGGACTAAACACTCTAGAGGAGGTTTGCCCTTCCTCAGAGGGCAGGAATATATATATATATATATATATATATATATATATATATATATTTAGGACTATACTCTGACACTCAGAATATAATCAAGCTGTTCACTAGCCTTTTAGCCTTTCAGTTATAAACAATTATTTCTGGAAACAAATGTTGCTTTGTCTTTCTTTAGAGAATAGAACAGTAAAAACAAAATAATAGAATCTGGGTGTGGTGGTACAACCCTATAATCCCAGCACAGGGGAGGCTAAGGCAGGAAGATCTTTGTAAGTTCAAGATCAGCCTAGTCTACAAAGTGAGCTCAACCACCAGTGATGAAATACTGTGGCTCCTCTTAAGGTGACTGTCTCTTAAGATGACAAACACCTAGAAAGCATAACTAACTCCTAATAAGCACACTGTAGAGCCACAGTGTGCTTAATGGAGAGTGGATATTCAGACCCCTCTGTGCTTTACATGAGGGAGAGCGGACCCTGGGACTAAATGACTGCCCAAAGGTAGGCAGAAAGTTGGTGGAATGGGGCTCAGAAGTCAGCATACCTCCTGTACCATGCCTGTTATAGCACTGGGTATGGAAGAGAATATATAGCAGAGCCCTATGTAGAAGCGGTGTAGGAGTGGTGAGAAAAAGGCTGAGAAGATGATACTGGGTAGAAATGCAAGGTTTTTACCTGCTTCAAATGTCTACATGGAACTGGCCCTGGGTTTCTGACCTATTTACATTACCACTTCTCTACCCCAGCCAACTCTCCTCCAACCACAAGTAAAGCACCCACATTCACACCAAGCCCACAGAGAGTGACCATGGAAAAGGCTGGGTGGCCCTACCCTGGGACTTTACTGGGCATGTAACTGTTCCTCCCAAAGCCTTCAGACTCTTAGAAAGCTCTTAACTCTAGTACGGGACTGAAACATGTTAAGAGTTGGAAGCTGGAATGTGCACTGGAAGTAAGGGAGTAAGTCTCAAACTGCCATGCATCTGTATTCAGAATGTTGAAATTATTATAAACATCTCCATAGGTTCTTACTAGATCTCTATGATTTAATAAAAGCATGGATGCATATCTGAAAAGAATGAAAGCACAGAATCATTAAAATATCTGTTAGACAACCAACATGGAACTCATATGTTGTCTTGGGCCATACCCTTGATTTAATGTTAACTGGTCACATAAGGGAAAGCTCCTGTGAAAGTTCCAAAGGGCGGTGGGCAGAGGCAGCAGCTGACAGCATTAAATTGAATCTGCACTAATGGGGCTGTTAACTTTGTGATAAATAAGATGCTAGCCAAAGAAAAGAAAATGACAGTGAAACTCTGGCTTCTGAGGTAGAGGATGACACAGAAACCAAGTTCAGGTTTTTGTTGTTCAATAACTACCTCTGTGACTTGAGCAAATTCCTCAGGTTTCTACGGAGGTAAAAATCTAGTGAGACCAGGGGATGGAAAAAAACAGGTACTACAATGATTGTTATAGAAAATATGAGGCAGTACACATAACATGTCAATGTCATGGAGCTGGTGAGCTTGGGGCTTCATTATTAGGGGAGATCACTGAGCTTCAGCTTTCTCACCTGTAAAATGAAAGTCTGAGACAAGGAGCCTGACAACCCTAATGTATCTGTGATCCAACTGAAAGTGAAGGCAAGAGATTCTCAAAGGAGTCATAGGGCTTACTGTAGCCTTGAGGTTGGGCATATGCATCTTGTATTTCTTCAAAGTTCTCTTCTATGGGACTTGAAGTCTATAAAATGAAAGAAATGGGGTGGGAAGCAAAAAAAAAAAAAACAGGTTTTAATGAAGGTAGACATATCAAAACTTTGGAATTTTTTTCTTTCTTGTGTTGAGTGATTAAACTAGGGCGTTTCACATGCTAGACCAGTGCTTTACCACTGAGCACCCCTGCTAGATCTCTTGATATTCCTAAACCTTGGAAATCCTCATGAGGCCTCTTTATGTCTCACAGTTGAAGAGTAAACTTGTTTCATAGACATGAAATACTTATTTTTGCTGTTTGTTCCCCTCAACAACAAGCCCTCATTCTGTGAAAAGGAATTCTGTAATTTTTATCTATCTATCTATCTATCTATCTATCTATCTATCTATCTATCTTGTTTCAGAACTTTTGTTTGTTTATTTATTTATTTTTATGGCCAGCTCAGCCTGCCCTGAGGGCAGGGCTGGTGCAGCATGTGGTGCCGGGGATCAAACCGTGGTCCCTGAAGCTGCCTAAGCTTTCCTAAGCAGGTGCTTTAGACCACTGAGCCATCCTGCCAGGCCCTGTAACTTTTCTCCTTATATCATACTATCCCCTTGTTATCTGATTCTTCCAACCATACTGTTTTGGGACCTTTATAAGTAGAGTCAAAGAAGGTTGAAAAATGTCTCAGTATGAAAAACTACTCTTAACATGGCAGCACATGCCAGTAATCCCAGCGCTCAGGAGACTGGGGCAGGAAAATCACTGTGTGTTCAAGGTCAGCCTGGGCTACAAAGTCAGTTCAAGACCAGCCTGAACTGCACAGTGATATCCCTGTCTGAAAATATTTAAAAAAAAAGAAAGAAAGAAAGAAAGAACGAAAGAAAGAAAGAAAGAAAGAAAAGACAGACAACACTAGTAACAGGTCAGAACAAAGGTTCCTTTTGTGGAAAGGCAATGATTGTAGGGAACACAATTAATTTTTCTTTTCCTCACTCTTTAATTTTTTTTTTTTTTTTTGGTGGGACTGGGGTTCAAACTTACGACCTTGCACTTGCCAGGCAGGCACTTGTGCCACGGAGCTATCTCCCCAGCCCCTCTTTAATTTTTTTTAGTGTATTTTTGTGATACATAGTAAAAACATTCATTATGGAAGAGTACATAAGAATACATTCACTGTAATGGAACTGGTACATCCATACTAATACATAATGATCTTAATCCTTCTACTTTCTATTCCCTCTCCTCTCTTTTGTCTCTCCCATCCTCTGATCCCCTTCCCATCTTTTTTTTTTTTTTTTTTTTTTTTTTTTGGTCTTTTCCAGACAGGGTCTCACTATGCAGTTCAGGCTGGCCTTAAGTTCATTTAAAAAAAATTTTTTTTTCTTGTTTCAGAACTTTTGTTTGTTTGTTTTTATGGCCGGCTCAGCCTGCCCTAAGGGCAGGGCTGGCACAGCATGTGGTGCCGAGGATCGAACCTCGTCCCTGTAGCCACCTAAGCTTTCCTAAGCAGGTGCTTTAGACCACTGAGCCATCCTGCCAGGCCCCAACTCAAAAATATTTTCTTTTTTTAAAAAAAATTCCAAAACATGATAGGAGGGTAACAATGCTTAATACAATGCATATTGTTATCTTTAAATTACTCAGAGTACAAGATATCAGCCTTCTACTGAATTAGTGTAACTATTTTAACTATATATATATATTTTCCTTTTGCTTTTCCCTTCCTTTTTTCCATTCTCCCAAAACAGTTTTCCTTTCCTTCTGAAGTTTCTATTTTACAGTATCTATTGTATATTTTGGATTTTATTTACTCTTTCATCTTCTCACACTAGGGAGACAATACAGTATTTGCACATTTGCTTCTGGCATATTTCACTTAGCTGTATAATCTCAAGTTGTACCCATTTACCTACAAAAGTCTACAGTTTATCCTTCCTTATGGCTGAGTCATGCTCCATTATATAAAAAGACCCCATCTTTCTTATTCATTCTCCAATTGAAGGGCATTTGGTTCCTTCCCAAGCTCTTATCACAAATTGTGTTGCTATAAACATGGGTGCACATGTATCACTGTGAAATGATGTTTTTAAATCTTCTGGGAAGATACTCAGAAGGGGAATAGGTGGGTAGAATGGGACCTCCAAGAACCCTTATTTTTCTTTTTAAAAAATCTTTTATTAGGGCCCATGAGCTAGCTCAATGAACTAAGCACCTACTTAGGCAAGCTCATGGATTGAGGTTCAATCCCTGGCACCACATGATGCACTGGCCCTGTACCTAGGTGCGCTGAGCCAGTGACTGACCAAGGTCAGGTATGGTGGCACTCACCTGTAATCCCAGCACAGAGGGGGTTGAAAACAGGAGGATACTACAAGTCTGAGCTGCATAGTGAGACCCTGTACCAAGTACATTTTTTTTTGTACCAAGTACATTTTAAAAAATCATTTATTTATTTGGTAGAGAGTCTAGCTACACAGCTCAGACTTGCAGTGATCCTCCTGCCTCAACCTCCCCTACACTGGGATTACAGGCATGTGCTATCATGACCTAAAACCTTATTTTCAAAAATAGTTTCTGTTTTTAAAATACACACAAAAGCACTAGGAATATGACATTAGGTATTTTCACGTGTTTTAGTTACTTTTCTCAGTTACTCAGACAAAATAGCAAACACCAAATTTAAAAGGAGAAAGGATTTTTGTAGTTCATAGGCAGCTGGCTCCAAGGCAGGAGGGCATGGCAGAGGGCATCATGGTAGAGAAACAGTTCTTAGCATGCAGATGGCAAGAGGACATGGACAGTAAGCAGTAAGTAAACATTTTGTCCCTTAAGTCCAGGCTACACATCCTAAGGGTGGGCAGCACTCAAACCCAGGATGAGGCACCCTTAGCCGAGAACTACATCAAACCCATCAGTGGACTACTTTATAATTACACAGTCTGGATTCCAGCATCACACATTCTAGATCTAGCCACCCCTGAAAAGGCCTACTTGTAACTACACCAAATTTTTAGGGGAAGGACGACATATAGATGTAATCCATAACAACATATAGGCTATTGTCTAAAGAAAAAAATGGTCTAAGTAAGGTGATGGAGAAATCAGAAAATGTACTTTACCCTGAATGTGATTTTTACCTCTATAGGTAAGTTTTCTTGAGCAGCCGAGGAGTAAAAATATTCATGGTCTGGAGTTAAAAATTCATCTGTTATGTCCTCAGAAGATTCTGGTGAACATGTAGCATGATCCTATTAATAATGCAGGAAATTACATTAAACTACTGTTCATTGTAAACCTCTTTTTTATAGCTGGATGCAGTGTTAACCCCAGGGTCATAGAGGACTACCCAGAACTGAGCTGAACTCTAAGCTGGCTTTCCCAGCTTGTTTGTGTGTGTGCTTCTGCTCATCTTCATGGTGAAGACAGGCAGTCGTGAACTGCTTGGAGCATGGGTGGAGGAATAAAGTCCTGGAGTTTCAGCTGCTCATTTGTAGAAGGGGTAAGGATGAGACCACTTTTCTGCTAAAATTCTATTTTTTTTTTTTTTTTAGGTCTTTTTGAGACAGGATCTTGCTATGTAGTCCAGGTTGGACTTCAACTTACTTTCTACCCAGGCTAGCCTTGAACTCCCAGCAATGCTGCTGCCTCAGCCTCCAGAGTGCTAGGATTACAGGTCTATGCTACTATACCCAGCTGTGTCTAAAATTCTAAGCGAGGAGCTGGGGAGATAGCACAGTAGAATAAGCACTTGCCTGGCAATCCCTGGTTCTGAAAATAAATAAATAAATAAATAAATAAATAAATAAATAAATAAATAAATAAATTCTAAGTGAGAAGACAGGCCTCAGATAACTCAAGCTGAGGACCCAAATTTACAACCCCTGATGCTTCCAGGGCACAGACAGTCCACAGTCCACACTCTAGCATCAGTCTACACATGAGTCTGAGGCTGCTCAGATCTTACAACTCCTTCAAGCACTATAGTTGAAAGGCAAGTAAAGGAGCAGGGGAAGAATTTCTTTTCGCGTTTTTCTGTTTTGTTTTTTGAGACAGGGTTTCATTTTGCATTGTAGGTTGGCCTTCAAATCACTACTGTAGTCCAGGACAGCCTCAAACTTGCTCCTGCTTCAAGCTTTTTAAAAAATGTACTTAGTACAGGATCTATAGGGTCTCACTATGTAGACTGGATTCATAGTGATTCTCCTATTTTTAGTCTCCCAAGCTCTGGGATTACAGGTGCATGACACCATGCCCAGTCTTAATCACCGTCTCAGCCGGCTCTGAGGGTGGGGGAAGGCACATCAGGGGTCAAACTCTGATCCCTGTGTCTGCCTCAGCAGGCGCTTTAGTCCACTGAGCCATCTGGCCAGCCTGCCACAGCTTTTCAAGAAGGATTATTATTATTTTTTTTTTAGGGCCAGCGAGATAGCTCAGCAGACTAAGTGCCTGCTTAGGCAAGCATGGGGACTGGGGTTTGATCCCTGGCATCACATGCCATATCATTGGGGCTGGGGAGATAGCTCTGAGGCACAAGTGCCTGCTGGGCAAGTTCAAGGTCGTGAGTTCGAACCCTGGTCCCCCCCCCCAAAAAAAAAAAATAATAATTTTTTTTTTTTCTTGTTTCAGAACCTTCATTTGTTTATTCACTCATTTTTATGGCCAGCTCAGCCCACCCTGAGGGTAGGGCTGGCGCAGCATGTGGTGCCAGGGATCGAACCGCAGTCCCTGAAGCCGCCCAAGCTTTCCCAAACAGGCGCTTTAGACCACTGAGCCATCCTGCTGGGCCCTAAATTTTTTTTTTAAGAATTTTTAATTTTATTTATTTTTTTCTTGTTTCAGAACCTTTGTTTGTTTATTCACTCATTTTTATGGCCGGCCCAGACCGCTCCGAGGGCAGGGCTGGTGCAGCATGTGGTGCCATTGCCGGGGATTTAACTGCGGTCCCTGAAGCCGCCCAAGCTTTCCCAAACAGGCGCTTTAGACCACTGAGCCATCCAGCTGGGCCCCTATAGGAGGATTTAAATAATAAAAATGCAACCTCAAGAATAGAAAGTCGGGGCTGGGGAGATAGCTCCGAGGCACAAGTGCCTGCCTGGCAAGTGCAAGGTCCTAAGTTTGAACCCTGGTTCCGCAAAAAAAAAAACAAAAAAAACAAAAAAAACAAAACAGGCCATAGATATAACTCAGTGGCACAAAGGCATGCAAGGTCCTTAGTTTAATTTTAATACCCCCCCCCCCCGAAAAAAACCAAACAAGGTAATAGAGCATCCCTTATTCAGGGTCTCTTTTTTTTTTTTTTTTTTTTTTTTTTTTTTTTTTGCGGGACCAGGGTTCAAACTCACGACCTTGCACTTGCCAGGCAGGCACTTGTGCCACGGAGCTATCTCCCCAGCCTGCTTTATTTTCTTACATTCATGACTTCACTCATGAAATGCTTAGGGTTACACAAGTGATTCTTTTCTTCTATCTTTAGACATCTCTTTGCAGAGATTTTCAGGGCTTCTTTTCTTGGACCTTACTTTTGCCACAAACTTTCCAACTGTGTGCTCATGAGTTGTTCCTCTTTTTAATTTATTTTTTATGTATCTAGTGCAGGATCTCACTATACAGCTTGGACTTATAGTGATCCTCCTGTTTTCAGCCTCCCCAGTGCTGGGACTACAGGTGTGCACCACCATGCCCTGCCTTGGTAGAGGTGGGGCTGACCTGGTATGTGGTTCCAGGGGTCAAACCCCATCTCTGCACTTGCCTAAGCAGGTGATTGGTCTGCTAAGCTACCGTGCCCAAGAGCTCTTTACTCCTCACAGCAGACCAAAATATACCAGATGAGTCTGGCTACTCATATACCTTTCCCAGTTCCCTGACTAAAACTGCCTCTCCAGCCTAACCAATGTGCTCAATGTAGCATGTCCTTTTATCTCTCACATTAGAGAAGGAATACAGTGTCATTGTGAATGGTTTCTATGATTAAATACAATACTGTACCATGTTTAAAACAGTATTATTTTATCAAGATTATAGTTTTATGTATTATTCAAATTGCTGGCTCTTTTCTACAGATGACTTGTGGCCCCATATACTTAGTATAATGTTGGGAATCACAAATCCATAAAGACTAACTTTACATGCTTTCCAAAGAGATAAAGGGGCTGGGGAGATAGCTCCGAGGCACAAGTGCCTGCTGGGCAAGTGCAAGGTTGTGAGTTCGAACCCTGGTCCCACAAAAAAAAAAAACCAAAAAAAAAAACAAAGAGATAAATGCAGGGTTGGAATTATCCATAACAAAAACTTTTGGAATTTCCCATAATTAAAAGATTCCATGGCAAGATCCTTCTTAGCATAAGATTACCTCTACCCCTTTGAGTCACCAGGGGACCACCTGCTGGAGGGGCCCCTCCTGTCTCTCTGGGACAGGAGCTTTCTTTCCCCTAATAAATCTATTCTGCTTATAACCTGTGTTTGTTTCTTTATTTTATTTTTTTTTTTCTTGTTTCAGAACCTTTATTTGTTTATTCACTCATCTTTATGGCCAGCTCAGCCCGCCCCGAGGGCAGGGCTGGCACAGCATGTGGTGCTGGGGATCTAACCGCGGTCCCTGAAGCCACCCAAGCTTTCCCAAGCAGGCGCTTTAGACCACTGAGCCATCCTGCTGGGCCCCAACCTCTGTTTGTTTCTAAAATTCATTTTTTCAGTTTTAGAGAACACAACCTTGTCTCAGGTACTTTTCAGGTGGAGAGATCATTTTTCCCTTATATTGTTTAGAGGTCATCCACTGGGATCAGTTTTTACACTGTATCATTTGGAGTTTCCCACCGAGATCACTGGAAATCAATGGTCAAAGGAATGAGTTTGCTTTCCTTTCATAAATTCTGGATTGGGACTTGGTTAGATGACAAATTTTATGCTTCAAATGTTAATATGGCTTTGCCCATTGCTCGTAATTGTTCAAGTTTTGCCTCATCAGTTTTGTTTCATATAGTTTGGTTAAAATTGTTCACAATTGGTTTATGCTTTGTCTCTTAGATGGTTTTGTTAAAATGCTGGTCAAAATGTTGTTGGTAAATCTAAGTTAAAACATGGAAATGTAGGGGCCCGGCAGGATGGCTCAGTGGTCTAAAGCGCCTGCTTAGGAAAGTTTAGGTGGTTGCACAGACCGCGGTTTGATCCCTGGCACCACATGCTGTGCCAGCCCTGCCCTCAGGGCAGGCCGAGCCGGCCATAAAAATAAATAATAAACAAAAAAAAGTTCTGAAACAAGAAAAAAGTAAAAATAAAAAATTCTTAAAAACAAACAAACAGCCGGGTGTGGTGGCTCATGCCTGTAATCCCAGCACTCAGGAGGCTGAGGCAGGAGGATTGGTACAAGTTCGAGACCAGCCTGAGCTACAAAAGTGAGCTCAAGGCCAGCCTCAACTGCATAGCGAGACCCTGTCTCCAAAAGTCAAAAAACAAACAAACAAACAAACATGGAAATGTAGGCCAGGCCTGGTGGTGCACACCTGTAATCTCAACACTTGGGAGGCTGAGGCAGGAGGATCCATGGGAGTTCGAGACCAGCCTGGGCTACAAAAGTGAGCTCAAGGCCAGCCTGAACTGCATAACAAGATTCTGTCTCAAAAAGACAAAAAAAAGGGGGGGGGTATTTTAAGGTGATATTTCTCTAATGGGACATTTTTTTTATTTTATTATTATTATTTTTTCTTGTTTCATAACTTTTGTTTATTTATTTATTTTTATGGCCAGCTCAGCCTGCCCTGAGGGCAGGGCTGGCACAGCATGTGGTGCCGGGGATTGAACCTCGGTCCCTGCAGTCACCCAAGCTTTCCTAAGTAGGCGCTTTAGACCACTGAGCCATCCTGCCAGGCTCCTAATGGGACATTTTTAAAATTACTTTTAATAAGAAATTACAATGTTTGGGGTTGGGGAGATAGCTCCGAGGCACAAGTGCCTGCTGGGCAAGTGCAAGGTCGTGAGTTCGAACCCTGGTCCCACAAAAAAAAAAAAAAAAAAAAAAAGAAATTACAATGTGAGAGTTTCAAAACACGTAATACATTCCCAATAATTGATACAATGCATATTGTTGTCCTCATTGTATTTATACAGAGCCCAGGGGTGTAGACATGATAAATTTTTCTAATGGTTATTAGTACAACAGATTTCTTCCCTTTGATCTAAGAGAATATAGTTGTATACATAGTCAAATGTTCCATAATTGCAGTGGGTTACTGGAAAATTGGTGATGTTGGAAGCTGTTGATTAGAGCCTTTTACAGCTCAGTATACTAAACTACCTTTACTTTTTTTTTTTTCTTTTTGAAACAGGGTCTCGCTATGCAGTTCAGGATGGCCTTAAACTTACCCACTTTTGTAGCCCAGGCTGGTCTCAAACTCACACCAATCCTCCTGTCTCAGCCTCCCAGGTGCTGGGATTATAGGCATATGCCACCACGCCTGGCTTAAAGATTTGTGGTAGTTTGCTTGTTTGTTTGCTTGCTTGCTTTATTTATTTAGTGGGACCAGGATTCAAACTCATGAACCTGTGCTTGCCAGGCAGGCAATTGTGCCACAGAGCTATCTCCCTGGCCCCCTCACATTTATGTTTTATGTGTCATGTTTAAACTTTTCTGCTGAGTGGTTAAGGACAAGTTAAAGCAAGACTTGTATGAAAAAACATGTAGTTTTTGTATCTCCTAAGATCAGCCAAATCCCCTCAAGATCTATTTTGGAAGCACATACAGTGTTTTATAGAACTGTTGTCAGTGTCAGCCATCTGGATGAGTCATGGCCATTGCTTGACCAGTTTGCTCTCTGTGAAAGCCTGAGAGAATGATTTCTCTCTAAGTGACTCTCCTTGGGCTCACTATATACCTTCAATCCCTTTCCTCTGTGGTCCCTTAATCTCTTTGAACAGAAAATTTGGGAAACCACTGAGTTATAGGATATTACAGCATAGGTTCTGTTCTGTCCTGAGTCCTCACTGACCTTGAAGGGCTGGGGCCAAAATATTGGCTATCCTTGTAGCCCTTCTTTTTCTCTAATTTTTGGTCTGTAAACTTATATTCTTAGCACTCCACAAGAGAAGCTTAGTGACACTACTACTCTAAAACATAGGTGCTTGAGCTTAATATCATTGTCTTTCTGAATATCAAACATCTTAGACTTAACTTGGAATTGGTATTTTCATCAATCATTGATATTCTAATAAATCCCTGTACAATAATGTAAAAGCAGTTACACATCTGTACACAGATATTTAGAAATATAAGTACGTACCAAATTTTAGCCTGTCCATCCCTTGGCATTTTTCCTACTCTCTCTCTCATTTAATACCCTTTTTTGCCTTCTTTAAACCAACCATTTACCTGAGAGAGAGTGTTAACAGTAACTGAAATTACACTGGAAGTAGCACACATCTAAAAGGCCAAAATGACAGGCATTCCAAGCATAGTTTTAGTGTTACATATTGCTATCATCAGTGTCAAAAACCTTTTGAGGTTTCTTAGGACCCTTGTCTAATTCATCCTGTGCATATAGTGTGTAGTTTTGCTCCTGCTATGTATTCCTCTCTTTTCTGCTTCCAGTCACTTTGCTGTTTAACCCTTAAGTCTTTGATTTCCATTCAGCTGTGTTATGTCTCTCCATTTTTATTTCTTCTTTTGAGTTCTTACACCAGGGAGACTATATATTTACACATGTAGGTCTGGTTTATTTCACTTATGTGTTCATGGTACGTCCATTTATATATGAAGTCTTCTAGTTTCTCATTCTTTATAGCTGAGTAATGAACATTTTATTTTATTTTTTTTAATATACTATGGCTGGCTCAGCCTGTCCTGGGGGGTGGGGTGGGTGGGGTACGGGGCTGGCTCAGCATGTGCTGCCAGGGATCTAACTGTGGTCCCTCAGGCTGCCTAAGCTTGTCTAAGCAGGTGTTGTAGACCGCTGAGCCATTTTGCTGGCTGCGTAATAGGTCATCTTATGACTGTTTTTTATTTGTACATGTTGCATTTGAACTAGTTGCTAAATGTACTGGTATTCCTTGCTTGACTTTAGACAATAGCACTAGAGAGAAAATTAAAAAGCCTAATGAATTTTATGTAAACTTGTATAAGATGGGACTTTTATTTTTTATTTATTTATCTTATTTTTTATTTTTTTCTTGTTTCAGAACTTTTGTTTATTTTTATGGCTGGCTCAGCCTGCCCTGAGGGCAGGGCTGGCGCAGCATGTGGTGCCGGGGATCGAACCACAGTCCCTGAAGCCACCTAAGCTTTCCTAAGCTGGTGCTTTAGATCACTGAGCCATCCTGCTGGGCAAGATGGGACTTTTAAATCTAGCTCAGACTTATAAAATATACATGCCTGTATATGAAACACAGGACTCCTGCCAATTAAATGGCATTAGGCCATAATTGTTCTTTTTTTTTTTTGGTGGAACTGGGGATTGAACTCAGACCCTTGCACTTGCCAGGCAAGTACTTTTTCTTTTATTATTTATTTATTTTTTTCTTGTTTCAGAATCTTTGTTTATTCACTCATTTTTATGGCCGGCTCAGCCCGCCCCGAGGGCAGGGCTGGCACAGCATGTGGTGCCGGGGATTGAACCGCGGTCCCTGAAGCCGCCCAAGCTTTCCCAAGCAGGCGCTTTAGACCACTGAGCCATCCTGCCAGGCCCCAGCAAGTGCTTTTTCTACTTGAGTTATCTCCCCAGCCCCAGCAACCATTCTTAAAGACTTAGGGGACAGGTTTCACTGAGATAGACTGGTTCTGATCCCCCTAGTCTACATGCCAGAGGAAATGTCAGTTTCCTTCTTTGACTTTACTCCTAATTTTTACCAATTTGTACTTTCTTTTTTAGAGACATGTAAAATTAGGAAAACAATATAGACTGTTTCAACTAAGTGAAGCCCTTATAAAATGAATGTTAACGCCGAAGACAGGAAAGTCATTTTAGAAAACAGACACCCCGTTCTCTGAGTCAGATGAGACAGAGAGGACTATGCCCGTCCAGGAGGACAACATATAAAAGCTATGTCCCAGCTTAGTGTTCTGGGCAGGTCTCCTTTGGGAGGCTAAACCTGAGGCACAGTGGAGAGAACCAACTTCTGGGTGACACCAGAAGGAGCTATCTTCAAAAGCTGCATCCTTATGGGACCAAAATACATTTAGTGTGAAGTAGGATTTCCAACCTTTTCTTCTAGGTCTAGATATTTAGGTAGGTAAGAAGATAAGCTGTAGACTTTAAAACCTTTACTGTAAAATGCTAAGTGATCTTGTTCAAGCTTTTAACTACCCCTTCGAGTCATCAATCTCTGAGTCCCCCTCAAACTCACTTTGAGTCTTCTAGTAATCCCTCCTGTCATTGTATATGCCCAGTAAATAGTGGCTGGCTTGGAATATCTTAGTCTCTGCCCATCTGGAGGTATTCACCTCCTAGACCCCATCTTATATTACTAGATTTGTCTGGTTTATTTCTTCTTTAATACATTTGGCTATTGCAGGGTCTCATCACACAGCTCGGACTCATGGTGATTCCTGCTTTCAGCTTCCTTGGTGCTGGAAATATAGGCAATGTGCCACTATGCCCAGACTCTGGCCAATTCAGCTCACTCTGAGTGTGTGGCTGGCACAGCATGTGGTACTGGGAATCCTGGGTCTGGCATTTGCCTAAGGAAATGCTTTAGTCCATGGAGCTATCTTGCTGGCCCTACTTTTTAATTTCGTCCTTTTCCCATATCCCCCATTGTTGGGGATCTTGGCTAGATCCCCAATACATGGTGCCTGAACAGGGACATTCTAATTAGGCCTGAGAGGAAAGATTCACTCTAGTGGAAAGAAGCACACTCAAGATGGAAAAAGGACTCTGAGGGATGAATTTAAGGTCCTCCAAATATGGAAAGTTTTTTGTAGCTGGAACAATGGGACAGATGCAATCTAGAGAGCAGCAGAATTACATCCAATTATTGCATAAGCTGCTTAAGCAAGAAAAAGTTTAGTTAATATTGATATCTTAACTGAACCAGTGCATGAGATTAATAATCTCAATCCTTGGTTTCCACAGGTAGAAACCTTAGATTTAGAAGATTGGGATAGGACGGTAAAAGTTTAAAAACAACTCCTGGCAGGGGTGAAATAGTTTGATCAGAAACATGTTCCTCTTGGGGATTAGTAAGATCTATTTTAGAATCCTTAAACTCTGTGCCATCTATAATGTCAGTGCTAGAGTGTACTGGGGATGATGGTAATAGAAAAGAAAAATGAGATGGAAAAAGAGAGCTGAAAACTACAACAGGAAGAAGTGTCCATGCATGGGAAGGTAAAATTTTCCCCTAGAATCAGGGAGGAACTAAGGGTAAATGTAGTTGATAGGGAAATAGGGAAATTCCAGGGCCAGCACCTTTGGGTCACATAGGTCAGAGCCGCCTCACGGCTTGTGTGTCTAGTTATCAGGCACAGTCTGAGAAGCAGCCAAGCAGGGAGAAATTCTTGGACCCTGCTGGTCTCCAGTGATCTCCAGACCTGACTCAGATAATCAGAATCAGCTGTGGGCAGAACATCAAGCTTTGACTTTAAGTGGTTAAAGGAATTAAAACAGAGTGTAATGAATAATGGAGTTCAAGGGCCATTTACCTTGGGGATTTGAGAGTCTATTGTGGAGACTCATCACTTAACACCTAACAGTGTGAGACATCTTGCCTGCTCCAGTCTGGCTCCTAGTCAGTACTTACATTTTAATAGTCAACTGTACAAGCAAGCTAAGGATCAGGCTGACAGAAACAGATGGGGAAATAAGGTTAATGTCACTGCAGAAATGTTAGCAGGAACAGGACAATTTGCATATGTAACCCAAGAGCTGTAGCATACCAGTGAGACTTTTGAACAGATAGGACACATAATGAAAGGAACATGGCTTAGTGTATGCCTGAGGATGGGGCTCCTGTCCAGTCATTTCTTAATATCTTACAAGGGCTGAGAGAACCTTATACACAGTTCATGGCCCAACTGTAAGAAGCCATACACAGTCAAATTCCTCATGCTCAAGCAGCTGACATACTTGTTCTTCAACTTATTTATGACAGTGCCAACCAAGACTATATATAGGCTCTGGCCACTGCGCAAGCTTCTAAAGAGTTAAAAGTTACATTAAGACTTGTAAGGAAAAAAAAAAAAAAAAGACTTTTCAGGATATCAGCTCAGAAACTCACAGGGGATCCATGTTAGCTCAAGCTAAGCTGGCTTTTACAAAACAAGGTAAAAACAGTAGTGCCAGAAATGCTACATCTTTTAATAGTGCTAAAATGGGACATCTTCTGTGACAATCTTCAAAACCCAAGGTAATAACTCTACCACCTCTGTAACTTCCAGCAACTTTAGTCTGAGAAATAAGGAGGCTAAATTAGGTCTTTGCTCACTATGTAAAAAGGCAGGTGCTTATGCCATTGAGCTATATTCCCTGTCCCAGAAGAGTCATCACTGGGCTAGACACTGTCAGTCCAAATATCACACAGATGGACCTCCCCTGTCTGGCAATGGGAAGGGGTCTCAACCTCAGGGCTCCCAAAACCTAAGGGTAATCCAAATGGGGAATCAAGCTTTCAATCCAATTTCCAGTTAAAACTCCAGTCAGACTAACTGAGTTGAGACACAACAGGCTTGGATTCCCAAAGGAACATTGCTTCCCTCAGCTGAGGAACTTTGGAGAGCATAGAATTAGCTCTACCAACCATGGAAAAGGTAAATCTCGCTGGAGGTGACAAGCTAGTGGCCATTCCCACTGGGACTTGGGAACCTCCATGTAAAAATATTATTGCACTAATTGTAGGAAAATCATCCTTCAATTTAAAAGGTCTTATTGCTACACCCAGTATTATTGATAAAGATTTTTTTTTTTTGTGGGACCAGGGTTTCAATATTGATAAAGATTATAAAAATGAAATTGAGGTTATTTTATACACAATGGGTATATGAATAACAGAGCATCAAGAATATATTGCTCAGAGCTTGGCGTGGTGGTGGACGCCTATAATCCCAGCACTTGGGAGGCTGAGGCAGGAGGATCACTTCGAGTTCGAGACCAGCCTGGGCTACAAAGTGAGCTCAAGACTAGCTCTTTTTGCACTTGTCAGGCAGGCACTTGTGCCATGGAGCTATCTTCCTGACCCCTCACAAGTGCTCTTGCCTCAATATCCCAGTGCTGAGATTACAGGCCTGTGCTACCACACCCAGCTAATAATTCATTATTATTAATCTCATGGTGTAAATATATTCATACTTTCTGGATATAGTCTTCTAAAATGTAAAAGTGGGATTGTCTATGGTAGTAAGCGCTTTCTTTTATATTTAGATATCTGCCTTTCTCTTATGCTCTGGCTTTTTTTTTTTTTTTTTGTCTTTATGAAACAGGGTCATAAAGTTCAGGTAGCTCAGAGGACTCACTGAGATTTGTCTCAGCGAGCAGAGAACCCCAAAAGCAACTAAGCTTTGTTTCAGGTTAGTCAATGTGATCTCACGCATAATCACTTTAGTAAAGGAGGACCATGTGCACAGTCACTAACATGACCACAATTTCTATTGACTTCCACCTTTTCCCCATTACTAGGTTCATATAGATGTTAGCCATTAACATTCCAAGAAAGTGAGAAAGCAACAAACAGAGATCCCACAGGTAAAGCTGTTATCTATCACCTGGAGTCCCAGCTTTCTGGGATCCCCTTATCCCAGCTTTCTGGGATTTTCAGTAACAGACCACAGCTGTCCCTGGACTTTGTTCATTACACTCTGTTTCTTGAGATGCTAATTAGGCTACACCACTCATCCAATACTAGCCTTGCAATGTTTTGGGAAACTGCACAATGATTTCAGCTATGAATGGTGCAAAACCCCACTGTCACAGTTAACTGAATTTGTCTCACTTCACAAGAAATCCAGGGGTGGCAGGGCTCAGCTGGGGTAGCATCTCAACCATACTAGGAAGGATTTACAATGTTTTGATCTTTCTGCTTTAGTCCAATTTTTGACCCCTTCTAGGAGTTTCTAGCTACACTAGTAGCTGAGCACTGTTATGGGTCACTAAGAAAAAATATAGTAAAATGCATAAAAGCAAACAATGCTAGAGGTTCACATCCTAGTGACATGACAGGACCTCCGGCAAACTCCTGAGACTATGTTGTTGCGATGATGGCCATCATCGTTTATATGATGTTCCAACTGCCACAATTATGAAAACAAAAAGGATATTCAAAATGACTAATTTTGCATACTTCCCTAAGGGATAAATGGGCTCTAAAGATTATATGTATCACCCTTTTGAAATTTCCCAGCAACTCTTTAGGGATGGGCTATCCTCTCCCACCAAGAATAAAACTAAGACTATTAAGATTAAAAAATACTCCAAAGTGAGATCTTTTTTTTTTTTTTTTTTTTTTGAGATCTTCCTTAATATAAGATCACTTCTGTCCTGTTGAGTCATCAACCTTTGAGTATTCCCTTCTATCATTGTATACACCAATAAATATTGGTTGGCTCTTTCTTTCTTTCTTTCTTTCCTTCCTTCCTTCTTTCCTTCCTTTTCTTTTTTCATTCCTCTTTTTGAGACAGGGTCTCGCTATGCAGTTCAGGCTGGCCTTGAGCTCACTTCTGTAGCCCAGGCTGGTCTTGAACTCACACTGATTCTCCTGCCTCAGCCTCCCAAGTGCTGGGATTACAGGCATGAGCCACCACACCTGGCTAGTTGGCTTTGAGTGTCATGGTCCTTTCCTATCCTGAGCACCAAGTTCCTTGACTCCCATTTTGCATTACTAAATTTGTCTGTTTTTTTTTTTTTTTTGAGACAGGGTCTCGTTATGCAGTTGAGGCTGGCCTTGAGCTCACTTTTGTAGCTCAGGCTTCAGGCTGGTCTCGAACTCGCACCGATCCTCCTGCCTCAGCCTCCCGCTGGGATTACAGGCGTGGGCCACCACGCCCGGCTGTCTGTTCTTATATAATCCTTTTGGTGATTTTGGCCAGGTCCCCTACAGTGTATCAAACTACTGTAGATACTATCTTGAGATCATAATACATAATACCTTGGTTTTAATGTATTAGATAACTGGGATTAACTTGGCTCACCAAGCCATATTACTTACATTGTAAGATTTCTCAATGGTCACAGACACATCAGAACTTGCTTGAAAAGCTTCACTAGGTTCTGTCTGCTCATTTTTCCTGGATGAAAGATGCCTGACACCTATGAATATAATGCAATTAGGGTACTAGACACTCAGTCATACTGGGATAGCATGAAAGGGAAAGGCAGTATGAGAAGAGAGATACAGATACATTCTCTCAAGAGTGGCTATATCTCACATTAGGTTTAGTACAGAGAATAGATTGTTAGTTTAGTTTGGACCCAAAATGTAGCCCTAGATTGCCCACCCTGTTGTCCACCCACTCAAGAGTGATACTTTTTTTTGGTACTGGGAATTGAACTCAGAACCTGGTGCTTGCCAGGTGGCACTTATGCTATGGAACTATGTCCCTGGCCAAAAGTGATGCTCTAAAAGAAAAAAGTGATGCTTGATGAGGAACATATTTTATTTCATTTTTTAATGTATTTAGGACAGTGTCTATAGGGTCTCACTACACAGGTTCAACTTCTGTTTTCAGCCTCCTAAGTGCTGGGATTACAGGCATGCACCACCATGCTCAGTCTCGATGGTGTCAGTGCATCCTAGGAGCGGGGCCAGCATGGTAGGCTGGGGATCAAACTTCAAACTCTGGTCCCTGTGTCTGCCTAAGCAGACGCTTTGATCCACTGAGCCATCTGGCCAGCCCTTCATATTTTAAACATAAAAGCAAAACAAAACAACCAGGGCAACAAATTTTCTGCCTAAGATAAATGATAACTATAGATGTCCTTTTGTTTGGGTCAATGATACTCCATTATCTTCATCAAGAGCAAATTACTAGGTAGATATACACTCTGGTATTCAAGTTCCCAAAAATATTGAAGAGAGGATTAAGTAAAGGAAATGTGACAGAAAGCTAACACATTTTTGAGAGCTGATACCTTGTTAGAGTTTACTCAACCCAATTTCTCCAACTGAACTTACCAGCAAAACTTTGTGGCCCAGGCTGTCTGCCATGTTCCTCATTGTCATGGTCACAGTCGTCCGCTTTCCCCAATTTGACATCATTTCCTTTTGGCTCTTCCTTCTCTCTGTGAAACTCTACACTTTGCTGCCAATCCTTGTTCTCAGGGCCCATAGCAGGGGGCTGCAACAAGGGACTGGACCCACGTTCAGCCTTACTTTTCAAAGCCACACTGCTCTGAGGATGCCAAGGAAGGACTGGGAGCTCCCCACTAGCTGCCTTCTCAGCTGCTTCTTTCATCTCCACTGCACACAAGAAGAAACAACCTTGAAAGTGTCACTGTGAAACTGGAAACAAAGCTCCATCCTCGAGAAGTGTGATCCTTCTCTAGCTCACATTGTAATAGCAGTTACTTTTGTACAGTTCATCTTCCTTAATTTGCTCTGTTTGGCTTGATCGGGAGGAGATGGAAGAACTGATGACAGAACAGGAAAGGCACTTCAGCTAGCCCCCAGAACAGTCCTGGCTGCTGTACTGCAGATGAAGTCTGCAGAAAACTTGTAGATGCATGCTCTTGATGTAACAAAAAAATTGGACATCTGAAATTCTCAGAACTAGCAGTTAACAAAAATAGAATGGATTTGAGTTTGCCTAGGGTTTCTAGATCACTGAGCTCATACTTTAGAGATATGTACACTGATGGAATATTCATTTGAAACATTACTAAGGTTGCAGTACCAAACTAAAAGACTGTATAGTTGGGTCTAGTGGTGCATGCCAATAATCTCAGCACTGAATAGGCAGAGGCAGGAGGACTGCCACAAATTAGAGGCCAGCCTGTGGGCTACAAAGTAAGCTCAAGGCCAGTCTGAATTGTAAGACCCTATCTCAAACAGAAAAACGAGAAAAAAAGAATGAACAAATGAATTATCTTGGGCTGGGGAGATAGCTCAGTGTCTAAGCACCTGATTGACAAATGCTAGGACCTGGATTTGATGCCTAGGATCAAGGATGTGATGGACCAGGGACCCTGGGCTTACTGTGCTGTAAGCCCAGGGCTGGGAAGGCTCAGACAGGAGGATCACTAAGTGATCTGAGTGCAGTCTGAGTTGCATAGTGAGACTCAGTAGTACCAAATAAATAAATGAGATTTTTTTAAAAGTTAAAAAAAAGATTAATCTTATAGAAGACATTGTTTTTGTTTTCAGAGTGAAATCTAGGCTGTGTACTTAAAGATAGCAGTTGCAACTGGAAGTATAGCTTACTGGACCTTGAAAACATGAGGGCCTGGGTTGTGGGGGAAAGGGGGAGCAGTTTACATTTCATTTTATCTAACAAACCCATGGCATCATACTCACTTTTCCATTTTAAGTGTATCTTTTCATCATCTTTGTTTCCTGGTTTCACATTAGAAATTACAGAAGTCATAGATTCCACATTGATCCTAAATTGGATAGGTTTTTTTGGGTCAGGATGATGGGAGTAGATGGACAAAAATACATCAGTTTCTTCAAGTTCCTAACAGAACTCCAAATCCCCAGCCCACGCAGAGCCATCCCAGACTCCCCAAGCACACCAACTCCTATCTGCTACTAGATCGCACTAAACTAAAAGGCTCCTTACTTGGTAGAGCCCTGAGAAGGGGAGGATGACCCAGATGGTCTGTGTGTATGGTTTGACACAGGGACAGAGTACTCTTTAGCTCTACAATTTTGCTTTTAGTACTGGCCTCCTTAGACCCTCCCTGGGCGAGAAGACCTCTGATTTTTTTCAGTTTCCAAGTTCAGATTTTGTGATTCTAAAACATTTTCTTTGGAAAATTTCAGAAGTAAAAGAAACCTACAATTTAAATGCAGTTTCATCAAAGAATTCTGATCCCTGCACTGTTGTTCTCCAAATCCTCAAATCACAAGTGATGATTTAGGTGAAGGCTGTGCTCCTATGCTTCCATCAGACTTCTCTGTTAATAGGCCCCCTGTGGCCAGCGAGATAGTTCAGCAATCTAAAGCCCTTACACAGGCATGCTTAGGCAGGTGTGGGGACTGTTTTTTTTTTTTTTTTGTCTTTTTGAGACAGGGTCTCGCTATGCAGCTCAGGCTGGCCTTGAGCTCACTTTTGTAGCCCAGGCTGGTCTCGAACTCACACCGATCCTCCTGCCTCAGCCTCCTAAGTGCTGGGATTACAGGTGTGCACCACCACACCCGGCTTGGGGACTGTATTTTGATCCCCTGTACCACAAGCTGCATAGCTGTGCTCCCAGGGTGGGCTGGGTCAGCAAAAAGAAAAAAAAAAAAA
>PVJA010022474.1:0-34237 GCA_004027025.1 Myocastor coypus
AAAAAAAAAAAAAAAAAAAAAAAAAAAAAAAAAAAAAAAAAAAAAAAAAAAAAATCACAAAACCTACCTGAGAAATAATTGTTTCTTTTAATGGGACACAAAGATTAGTCCAATTGGACATCAAACATCAGCTGAGTGCTCAGAAACTGTTGAGGCAGACAGTACCGCAGGTTTTTAATCAAAGTTCTGAGTGAATCAGTCAGTCTAGCTACGTAAAGGTGGGTAGCTTCTAGCATTTCTCTTAAGTCCCGTGTGCTTTGACTAAAGAGGGGAACAAAAGCAACACTGGCGTGAATCTGCTCAGGGCTACATTTTCAATGCAAAGCCCATCCAACACGGAGCATTTCTTAGGGTTTTGAGAGCGCTATGCTGGGCTCTAGGTGCCCCTGTGCTTGCTGGTGGCCAATGGTGAGCCTTTTGCACCAGCCTGCCTTTAAGCTCAGATCCCTGGCCCTTGCGGTAAGCATTAGTTTCAATGTTTTAGTCATGCCAGGGGTATAGCACCTGCTTGGCAAGGGCAAACCCCTGAGTTTGGTTACTGACTGACTTTCCACTAACTCCTTTGCCTAAAGCAATTGCTAAGCTTCTTCTGCGAAGTTATAAACTTCCCCTGATAAGCATGGCAAGTTTCAGATCTCCTACATCTTTTCTAGTCACTCCATTTGGAAACACATTTCAGATTGGACCCGTGGTGCTCCTGTAGTTCTGAGTAAGAAGGGTTCCAAAGCTGCTTTCGGGCTCAGCAGCAAACAGCGCCATGTGCCTGCTACATGCTTAGGAAAGGGTCTCCACGCTTGCCCTTTCGGTAGGTACAGAAGGCATTATTTCCCACTACTGGGACCAGCTGATCTCTAGGCGTCAGGCCCTCCCCAGGCCATCTACCCCACTCTCCCTAGTTCCTTCTTGGTGGGATGGAGTAGAATGGTCTTGGGATCAAACGTACCCGGATTCATTGCTCTACCATTCATTCCCTGGGCGACTCTGGTGATAGAATGAGTTGAAATATGTTGAGTACAGGAGTTGGGCTTAGTAGGTACTCAATTCTTCTTTCACAACTTCAGCTTCTTTTTGGAAGCTCTTTCTGGCTCTTTTAGTTCGCATGGCCTTGCATAGACCCCCGCTGTCCTGTCCTCTTTTCCAGCTGGGCTCAGATTGCCATTTTCCTCACCTCTCTCCCCACTGGGCTTGGCTATTTGTCTTGTTTATCTTTGTATCTCCAGCAGCTATGCTATGCCTGGCAGTATTAATTGTTCCAGAATGCTGCCAGCTGATAAGCAATTCTAAACTTCTGGTCTTTACCCATCTGCCTGAAAATGTTAAGATATTCTGGCTTGAGTGATGAAAAACAGTTCCTGTGGCTTCTTTCAACAGTGTCAAGGACAAAGTCAGCCCTCCTTCCCAAGCAGAAAGGCACCAGCCATTCACAATGCGAGGAGAGCCTCCATCGTTTCCAGACCATCAAACTACAATACAGCTCCCCTGAATCACTGTGTGGCTGGTGGCGCCAAATGTGTCCGGCGATGAGCGCTGTGGTGGCTGCTCGCTGAGTCATGGAGGTTGAGAGATGATCAGGTGTCGCTGCTCAGGGAATGAGCAGCCTGATGGCTTTAGAGGGGGGATGCTTCCAGCCAGCTGCTCTCAGGCTGTGTGAATCCTCAGTTAAACCCTTAACCCTCCTAAATGAGACCTCCAGTGCTTATGCTTGGCATTAGGTGACCTTATAAAGAAAGCCACATGCTATTCTCTAGGCCAGACCTCAGTGTGGGGAATTAAATAGGAAATCCCTTCATGTTGTTTCTGAAGGTTAAACTGGGCCTGCTGGTGCACACCTGTAATCTCAGCCTTCTGGGAAGCTGAAGCAGGAGGATTAAAAGGTTGCGCCCAACACAGGCAATGGAGCAGCTTAGTAAGGCCCTGTCTCTAAGTAAGATATTTTTTTAAAGGACTGAAGATATAGCTTAGTGTGAAGGCTCTGGGTTTAATCCCCAGTAAATAAAGAAAAGCCTGGGTAGGTTCAATATAGTATCCACCCTGTCATCTCTCTCTGCACTGCCTTCGTAGGAAGGGGTTCTTTTGTATGTGGAAGTCAATCAATAGGAGGTGCTTGGTTTTAGCATGAAAGAGGTTGGCTTGTGTGACAGAGCTACCTTAAGCAGGTAAAAGCAGGTAAACAGGACCATCCTCTTGAAGAACTATGGGGAGGCCAAAGAGAGGCCTCTTACCAGCTCTTTGCAGGGCAGGGACAGACTGAAGCCGGGGACATAAGTGCAGCAGGTGGGAGGCTTGAAGGTTTGGAACTTCTGTGCACTTGTGGGATACTGAGTCAACGTTTCCTGGAAGTATCTCCCATGGAGAAGATAAAGAAATATTGACCCTGACCTCTGGAGACCTTATGTCTCTGATCAGCTGTGAATGAGACTGTATTCTTGGGACCATGCTGAGAAGATCTGTCCATCTTTACAGAGCCACCATGGCAGGATTAGAATGGACATATGTAGCTTTTTGGAAAAGGAAAACATTTGCTGGGGGTATAGCTCAGTGCCAGAGCACCTAACTGGTAAGCTCGAGGTCCTGTGTTAGATTCCCAGTACCTTGCACTTCCCCCAGAGTTCCATAGAATCTCCTTATCTGAACATTCTTTGTAACTCAAGCCAAGCTAGGCACTGGTTCTAGAAATCCTCTTTTGTGTCTTTACAAAGTGTGATAAAAAAAAAAATGGCCAAGTGCTATTGCTGAGTGTCCCCCATATGGGAGTCCTCATCTACCTCAATCACCAGATCTGTTCCCATGAGACTCCTGTCTCTTTCCTAAAGACAGAAGGATCATGAGAGGTCAAGGTTTTAAGTCAGTTCAGAGGAGGGAGGCAGCCATGACTGTGCAATGAAAGACCCTCACAGAAGAGGACTTCTAGAACTGTTTCAGAAAGTGACAAGAGACATAGTGCCATGGGTAGACCGTACATGTGTCAGACTGGCAGGCACCATGGACACATGAAAACCCAAGGGACAAGCACATACATGAACACACACGATAAAAGACATACTGCCTTGGCTGTACACAAAAGACACACAGACTGAAAAAGTCACCTGTGCTTGACATGTGAGATACATAGATCTCCATTCCATATATATATATATATATATATATATAGAGAGAGAGAGAGGAACAAGGTAAATGTGTTCACAGCAAGGGGAATGATATGCCTTTACTGTCACTTCTTTTCAATTAAGCATTCACCATAGTTTTCTTTTCTTAATTACTTAATTTATTTGATATAGGGTCTTGCCACACAATTCAGACTCATAGTGATCCTCCCGTCTCAATCTCCCCAGTGCTGAAGTTACAGGTGTGTGTGCGTCTGCCACTATACCTGCTTCAGTACTGGAGTTCGAACCCTGATCCTTGCTTTGCTCAGGCAGGTGCTTAGACTGCTGAGCTATCTCCCCCACCCCAACTCACCATGGTTTTTACTATACCTTCTAGTGAAGAATACAGCCTTCAGAGGTAGGTTCTGATTTTATCCTGCTGGACGTTTGCGGGAAAAAGCACTGAGACAGACCAATTTACTCTGGCTTACAGAGCTAGGATTCCAACTCCACTCTGACTGATAATGAAATCCTTGATTTTAACCTTCACAGTTTTGCTTGTGTCTGAGTCCCTTTCTGGGTGGTATTACCTTGAATACTTGCCACAGGAACATGGGAAAAGTTTCAGAAGGTACCTTTGAAAAATGTGCCCCTGAAAGAATGCTGCACGGTTGTCTTAGGATTTTTTTTTTTTTTTTTGGTGGGACCGGGGTTCGAACTCATGACCTTGCACTTACCAGGCAGGCATTTGTGCCAGGGAGCTATCTCCCCAGTCTTCATGGTTGTCTTGAAAGGCTCTGTTTTACTCGTTGGTGCTAATGTCATCGTACCATTAGCACCAACAGCCTGTGTGTAATGGCCCTTGCTGTGCATGGCTCCAGGTGCTTTCTGTCTGCATGGGGAAGGTGCTATTGTTTAACTCATTTTATAAATGGGGAAATTGAGGCCCAGAGAAGCTCCTTAGGGTTCCCTGGGCTTTGCCATTGGTAAAGGACAGGTGAGTGTGCAGTCCCACGTGAGCATAATTCCAGCACCTATGCTGCCATCCACGGTGCTAACCTGACTCTTCGGAGATGGTGGATCAATTATTCCACATCCCCACCTGTGGCTGCCAATTCTTTAATTAGCATGGTGTCTTCAAAGGCCAAGGCCGTGGGCTTGATCACTATAGCAGTGGTCTGAACCTTAATCCTGGCCAGATGGCCTATACACATCCTACAGATCTAGGCCCGATGGTTACCAAGGAGACCAGGTGAAAGTAGTGATGGATCAGTGCCAGGCAGCTAGCTCTGTGGGGAGAACCGGGCTGGCAACAATAGGTCAGAACTGGCTTCTCCCTATCATTAAAATTCCTATTGAAATGTTAGTTAACAGATCCAACTTCCTTCCATCCCCACATGCTACACCTGTCCCCATCGGGCTTTATCTGCACAGAATGTTGGCCCCCACATCCATGATTTTTTTTTGAAAGGGTCAAATTCTGCTCTGGCAGCTTCATCAAAAGAGTAAATACACTGTATGCTTAGATACTTGCTGTGCTCAGACCGAGGGCATTTTCTGTGGAAAGTTTGGGAGGTTTGCAGGTGGACCAGCATCGCGGGGAATGTGACAGCAGCCAGGGGCTGCAGGGACCAAAATCCACACGAGTCAGAGGGGCCACACAGGCCGCCTGCTTAGATTCCAGTAGCAAAAGCAAAACCAGGACCGGACCACCCATCTGCCACTAACAGACCCACAGAATCTGGGAAATTACAATTGCCCAAAACTCTTTGAAAATTTATTTTGCTTTTGTTAACAAAGGTTGGGAATTGAAAACGACATATTTCATCGCTTGACAGGGAAGACTGTTCTTCAGAGCTTCAGTGTTTCTATGGCAAAAATGGAAATGAAATTTGACAAGTCTGACCAGTTTGATTTATTTAGGTAGTCAATAGGAAGTTAGTTCGTCAAATATCTAAGTCCTGCATTTTAATTAACTATGCAACGCATGTTAACTCTATAACTATGTGACTGCTCAGTGCGTCTTCCTGTGTTCCTATTGATAAAAATCATACTGATCTTTTAAAACCTGCTTTAGTAGGTAAGTTGTCATACCCTCGTAAGCATTCATCTTTCATAAATCTTCGCACAGAGAACCAATCTGTCATTTTAAAAACAGTCTTGTGCCTGTTTAGGCAGACACAGGGGTCAGGGCAATCTCCAGCCTGCCATGCCAACCCTGCCCCTGGGGTACACGGAGACAGGGATTGCAACTGGGCATGGTGGCACGCAGCTGTAATCCCAGGACTGGGGAGGCTGAAAAACAAAAGGGTCACTACAAGTCTGATCTGTGTAGTGAGACCCCCCAGACTGTGTACTAAATACAGTTTTTTAAAAAGCCAAACAAACAAAACACAATTTTGCATGAGTTTCCATTTAAGAAGATGTGAAAGTTCTGTAACTAGACAATGAATGGAAATTGTGCACTATCATAAATATCTAATGACTCTAAATTGTACACTTTAAAGTAGCTAAAATGGAATTTGATTCCCAGCACCATATCCCATGCCAACCCCACTCCTGGGCACACTAAGCCAGCCACCAAGACCAGGCGTAGTGGCACGCACCTGTAATCCTAGCACTGGGGAGGCTGAAAACAGGAGAATCACTACGAGTATAAGCTGTATAATGAAACCCTGTACTAAGTACATAAATAAAATAAAGTAAAATAGCTAGAGTGGTCACATTTTATAATAAGATAGATAGTGAAAGCTAGTTATTGAGAATAGAAAAGAAATAATCAGATCTGTGGCTGTGGTAGGCTAATAGTCGGCTTGAGTGGGAGCTGCCAGCTGAGTTGAGTGAGCATGGTTCGAGGCATGCAAGGTCCACCTGAGGATGGTTGCTGGCATTCCACAAAAGGCAGGGGAGAGGGCAGAGATGGGATGTCGTTGGTTTTCCTGGAGAAGTTTGCCACGGCTGGTTTTCTTGGCATGAAGTTGGCTGTTCTTGTCGGAGCAGGAGCTCAGATCCTCGCTGTCCCTGGGATGGCTGTGGCTCCCTGTGGGAGAGCTCTGGTGCTTCAGCCCGGCTCCCTGGATGCCAGGCAGATCCCTCTGGCTGCTGGCACAGATCCTCCATCCTGCGGGTGCAGACTTTCTGGCTTCCACCACTGGCCTTTGGGCATTTCTGCCGCAGATCCTTGATACAGATCTTTCATATAGATTTACAATCTGTATCCTTGATACAGATTGCCATGTACCCTAGGCCTCCAGCTAGATTTCTGTGGGAGGCACTCTGCCGAGTTTGTAGCCCACAGACTGATCTCTGGATTCCTGCATTTGACATATTGGATGAATATTATAAAATAATCCTATAAGTTTATGTCTTACACGGAATCTATTCCCTTATAAGCCCTGACTACAACAGTGGCCAATAATATATTTTATTGATTTTTTTTTTTTTTTTTTTTAGGAAATAGAGTATCTGCTACGGGTCAGATACACGTTCAACTTTTATTAGAAAGTGAACTGTCATACATGTTTGTGAATCACTGGGTGAAAGGGCTTCATACTTTCTATCCAGTCCTGCCAACTCAGTCCTTCCCCTTCTCTGCTTTGCTTTATGCTTCGGGAGATGTCTCAGCCAATGGCAGCAACAGACGCCTTTCCCAGCTGGCTGCCTGTTCCTTTTGGCGAAGAGGTGACAGGAGGGAAGAGTGGGGCCGGGGCAACCCCTCAACTCCATCCCAGCTCTGCTCCCTCTTTCCTAGGCCTGCTCTCCCTAGGGTCAGCATTGTCTTGTAGCTACTCGGAGACTGAGGCAGTGCCCTCTGCTGGTTTCCCTTCCAGCGTAGAGTGGCAACAGCTCCAAAGTGTTCCTAGTTGGAGTGCAGGCCCACAGTGGCTCTGGGTTAGATCCAAAATGGCACCCAAAACCTTGCATAGGGCTGAGGAGATATCTCAGAGGCATAACTGCCTGCCTGGCAAGTGCAAGGTCCTGAGTTTGATCCCTGGTACAACAGAAAGCAAAAACAGCCACAACAAAAACACCTCATGTATTCTGATGGCGATTGGCTTATGGGGCACTGCAGCAGACATGCCTTCGTGAGGTGGGGTCTGGTCCAAAAACCCGGCAACTATGGGTTCCCCTCCCTTTCTGGCCTGGAAGGTTGTATTTCCAACTGGGCTCCTTCCTTGACTTTCTGCTTCTTTGCCCGCACGATGTGAGCAATTTCTCATCCACTCTACTCCAGCTGTGCTGCCCTGCCTTGGAGCCAGACAAGGATGAACTGAAACGCGAGCCAAAGTAAGCCTCCCACCTTTCAATCATCTCAGGTGTATGGGCTTCCCTCCGGACAATCAGAAAAGTGACTGAGACAACAGTCCTTACCGATAAAGTCCCTTTAGTCTCTCCTATTTGGCTCTCAGCGATTCTTTATCAGTCTTCCATTACCCTGGTGACTGTGTCACCCTCATCCTGCAAGAGCTCTGGCCCTACAGGACGTGTCCGCAGATGCATGCACGTTCACGTGCCTATAGCACCCTGCAGCACGTGGTAGACATTTTCTCTGTCCCAAAGCATTAAGCGTTAGCAAAGGTAATTAGAAGCACATAAATTTAAGTTTGCCTTGTCCCAAAAATATCCAGAGCAGAGAGGAGTACATTTACACTTTCTATTTAAGGTTGCACCTATGTTTTCTTTTTTAGCATGTATGGTTCATGGTTTTAAAGGTGATTATGTCTCCAAATGGATTAACATTTGCTAAAAACTCCCATTATTTGAGAAAATATAGAGTACAAATTCACAGAGTTTTAAAGTATTCAGGATCTTTTATTATAAAAACGAGAAGGCACTATTTCATAGTGGGAATGCTGATTGCTTGAAACTACACTTTTGAATAAAACTATATTAGTTTAATGAAGTTTTCCTGTGATTAGTATAATTTACTGCAATTGTATTCAAACCCCAAATTATGGGTATTATACAGATGAAATACAGCCCTGGTTTAAGGCAATTAGTTTAATCACTTCCCTGATGGGAAATGAAGGAGGGCCTTGCGGAGCGGCGCTGTCCATTAACAGGCGATGCAAAGAGGCCTGGGCTCCTGGCCACACCCCTCTCGGGCCGTCCTTCCTGGTCCAGGCCTGCCTCTGCACCTTCCTCCTACAGCACGCGCCAGTTTTCTGAACAACACCTCCCATAGTGGCAGCTTGTTGTTGCCGATCAATAGCCTCAAGCTGTGTGGTCCAGGCCTTTCCCTTTCCGCGCTCTGGCAGTCGCCATGGCAAGGCCGCCTGTGCTTAAGCAGTGTTCACTGGGCGCCTGGGGCAGTGGGATCTCACCTCGGGCTTCACCCTGCTCACCACACCTGCCTGCGCTGCTCCTACCCTCCTTTTATTCATCCTCTTTCTAGATTTACAGCGGTTCTCAACCTGTAGGTTGCGACCCCAGTGGGGGTCGAACGACCAAAACACAGGGGTCGCTTAAAGCCATCGGAAATCAAACTCTAGCAAAATTATAGTTTTGAAGTAGCCACCAAAATTATTTTCTGGTTTGGGGTCACCACAACATGAAGAACTGTATTGCGGGGTGTCACGGCATTAGAAGGGTTGAGAACCACTGTTAAGAACAAATTTCTAAGGTTGGATTGGACCATACTCTTCCTGCTTAACTCACTCACTGATGCCCCATTCCACAGGGCAGACTTTCAGGTACCCCAGGCTGGGGTGGGGTGGGACTCATTGGGATGCAGGGGTGAATTCAGTAGTCTTGTGTAGGGTGTAAACTCTGCGTGTCTCACAAGCACCCAGGTGAGACCATGGTAACCTGCTGAACGTGGAGTATCGAACCCGTCTAACAGACCTCTCTCCATGGTGGAAGTGCTTGATGTGTGACCTGTCCCTGATGGCCACCACTTGTGGCCATGGAGTCCTTGACGTGTTACCTAATGAACTCAGGACCTAAACCTTACTCAGGGTTTCCCAGGGGTACTGGAAGATGGAACTCTGAACCTTTGCCCTACATTCTCAGCCTTTCAGTTTTTGTTTGTTTGTTTGTTTTTGTTTTTGTTTTTTTCTTTTTTTCCTTGAGACAGGGTCTTCTTAAGTCGCTAGAGTTCTTTAGAGGAATAAAATCAATAGAAAATATATGTATAATTATAGGAGGGATTTACTAGGTAGCTGATGGGCCAGAGATGGGTGGGTCCACAATGGCGATCTGAAGATGCAGAGGTGTGAGAACCCAGCAGGTTCTTTGCCAAGAGCCTCAGAACAAGAGGGGCCATGATGCAGCACCAGCCGGAGATCAAAGGCCACTTTCCTGGGAACTTTCTGGAAAGTTGCCCATGGGGATCTGTGTTGGAAATCTCAAGAAACTAGAGACCTGGAGTGCAGTGTCCCAAGGTGAGAGCAGCAAAGGACAGGCCCACCCAAGAAGACTAGATTACTGGATCTCTCTCTCTCTCTCTCTCTCTCTCTCTCTCTCTCTCTCTCTCTCTTTCTCTCTCTCTTCTTCCACCCAAGATAGAAGCCTAGGGTTGAGGAGATATCTCAGTGGTCTAAGCACCTGAGTGACTGCCTAGGCAAGTGCAAGGACCCAGGTTCCACCCCTGGTACCTCATGCCATGCCGACCCTGGTACCTCTGGTGTACCATGCTGGCCACTAAAAATAGGCATGGTGGTGCACACCTGCAATCCCAGCACTGGGAAGGCTGAGACAGGAGGATCATTACAAGTCCAAGTTGCATAGAGAGACCCAGCATCAAATAAATAAAATAAAATATATAAGCCTATTGGTTGGTGCCATCCGTATATCTATAGTGAGCTGGGAGGCATCCTCCCAGTTTGCTGATGGTCTATTGTGCACAGCTACACCCACCACTGCACCTGACTTATCGAGGGGTAAGATCTTAATCCATTCCAGTTGATGTGTCATGGGCCATTGTCACTAAGTTGTCCAGGCTGCTGAAACTTTTCATCCTCCTGCCTCAACCTCCCAGAATGCTGGGATTACAAGTATTTCTGGCCAAGCTTTGCTGAACTGCACATCTTGTCTGATTTTGATTTAAATTTAAATAAGTAGCCCCCTGGGCTACTGGCTGTGTCTGGACAGCACAGCTGTAGGTGATGACAGCCACACTCTTTGTTATGACCTACAAAGCCCCCTATGAGCATTACCTACTTCTTGGCCTGTATTTCCCACCCTTCCTGCCTCCTGATATATGGGACCACATCATTAAATGTCTGTAACTTTTCAAACACACCAATTGTCTGTCATGCCCCCACTTTGGACGTGCACTTCCCCAGGCTTGGATTCTTGGCTGCATGTTTTTGTCGCCAGGGTCACATCTTCTTCCCGGTCCAGCTCCAGTCTCTCCTCTGTGAATCTGTTTCTCACCACGCCCTGCTCACAGCAACCACTGACCTTTACAGACATTCTCTGTGTGGTGCACGGAGGGCCTGCACACACCATATTTCACTCAGTCTAAACATTCAACGTGGCATATGAGAAGAGAAGCTTCTAGGGTCACAAAACGAGGAAGCACAAAATCCGAAGTTCGAATGAGGATGTACTTGACGCTGAAGCCCCCTCACCTCCTGTCACACTTTGATGCCTCTGCTTGCACAGATTAATTGTGCAATACATAGCCGCAAGCATGCGATGCTGCCATTATTTGCCCCTTCTCCGTGGCACTGAGGGCTCCTCCCGGAGATCACAGACTAGATGTGATACCTGGAACTCCAGGGCCGGGGGACATCGTGCACTTGGTAACTTTGTTGAAATGTCTGCATTTTCCCCTACAACTCTGCACCAATGCTTGAGGGTGGCAACTGTGCTTTATTTCACTGACATGCCTGGTACTCAGTGGAACCCTAATAGAATGGATTAATCAAATAAATATGCTGACTGTTGGCGACGTTGACAAGAACTTTGCTAGGAGCCTGAGGAAGGAAGGGATTCTTCTGAGGGACTCAGACTTCAAAACAAGCTACTCATTTCCATTCACTTCCTAATTTGCAAATGTTAGTTTTCTAAACTGATTCCTTGCCTATCTCTTGGGTGACTTTGGATCTAAACACTAGAATTCATTTAATTTGACCAATTCGCCACACACACATTTTAAAGAACACTGTCTACGCTAGTCCCAAAAGCATATAGAAGACTGCATCTAGAATAGGACATATTTCTTACCCTCGAGCTAGCTAAGCCTTTTAAGCAAGAGACAAATAGGTACAAAAATTATGCAAGGGAGAGCTGGAGTTGTAGCTCAGCAGGATGGTGCCAGTCTAGCAAGTGCAAGGTCCTGAGTTTGAGACTCAAGATCAATAATTATAGCAATAGTAATGCAAAAGAAAAAACAAGAGAAGAGAGTGGGAGGATGTGAAACTGGATAAATATAGGAAAAATGTAAATGATATAATTTTGGTGCGGTTCCCTTCCTGTCTGCCTAGTCAGCATGACAGTGTCTCCTGAGTTAGTGTCATGAAAGTTATACTTTTATGGAGAAAATGGGACTGTCCCTACGCTTCCAGCCAGGACCCAAGCCTATAAACTGGCATGACCTTTACACAGGGAACTTCAAATACTACTCAGTTTCTTTAAAGACAGGTCTGCCCTTCTTTCCAGCCATCCTACTTGCTGGTATTTATTCTGAGATAATCAACATGGCGATGTACTGAGTCCTATACAAACCTCACTGTAACATTGTTTGCAATGGTTTTTAAAATGCAGAAAGACAAATTTTAGGCCATAGGGGAATAAGTAAATTATTCCAAATCCATATGATTGAATACTATTTTGTTGTTAGGAGTGATAAAAAAAAAATTCTGTGCTCTGGTACTGAAAAGTGTCATTGCATGTTTTAAAGAGAAAGAAGCAGGATACAACATGGACTTTTCCATATGGTCTCCTGATTCTGTAAGCAAAGCTGGAGGATGCAGTATATGCACAGATGAACCTAATACTTAAGAAAATACAGGGGCAGTGGCACATGCCTGTAATCCCAGCACTTGGGAGGCTGAGGCAGGAGGACTGATATGAGTTCAAGACCAGCCTGGGCTACAAAAGTGAGTTCAAGGCCAGCCTGAACTGCTTAGCAAGACCCTGTCTCAAAAAAAGACAAACAAGAAAGAAAATACAGGGGCACCAGGCATGGGGCACGTGCCTGTAATCCCAGCCCTTTGAAGGTGGAGGCTGGAAGATCACTGTGAGCTTAAGAACATCTTGTACTCCATAAGTTCAAGGACATCCTGAGCTAGATAGTGATGTCTTGTTTCAAACAGAAAGAGAGAGAGAGAGAGAGAACTACAGGGGCTTTTTATGTGCTCACTAGGTGGTGAGAGGGTCTTATTGTCTTTATTTTTCATTTGCATGGGTTGTTTGTTTGTTTGCTTGCTTGCTTGCTTGCTTGATTTCGTCTTTTTCAGACAGGGTATTGTATGTAGTTTGTCCCCAGCAGGCCTTGAACTTGCAGCAACCCTCCTGCCTCAGCCTCTCCACTGCTGGGATTGCAGGGTATGCCACCATACCCAGCTGTATGCTCCATACTTATGACCAGAAAAACACATTCTCAGAAGAAATATTGCAGTATACTCAGTGGCTTCCATTCTAGCCTGGCATCCAGTTACCATATATCTCCTGGAAGATCCAGGTTGCTTCACAGGAAATCCATAGGTGGCCAGCTGCTTAGAAATGTCTTC
Source organism: Myocastor coypus (assembly GCA_004027025.1). NCBI lineage: Eukaryota > Metazoa > Chordata > Mammalia > Rodentia > Myocastoridae > Myocastor > Myocastor coypus. The sequence continues at coordinate 12,767 of PVJA010022474.1, forward strand.
ACCTTGGGGATGTCACGCTCTCTCTCTCTCTTTCTCTCTCTCTCTCTCTCTCTCTCTCTCTCTCTCTCTCTCTCTCTCTCTCCCCCCTCATCAATCAATGCTCTCACTCCTTGATTTCCAATATGTATTACTCTCCTGACTCTGCTTAGAAAAGCAGGGTCACTTGGGGTTGTGGCACCTTTGTCCGTGTCCCCTGAGTTGTCCCCCACCCAACTGTCTGCAGCAGAACTGCGACTTCTGATGCCCAGTGGCAAGTGTGTCGCTCCCCGCCTTGTTCCTTCTCTCTGCTGTGCACCTCGACATAGAGCTGCTGGGCGTCCTGCCACCCTGACCTCTTGGTCCTTCATTTCTGCGGCGCTGTGTGCTCTCTCTTCCCCTCTTTCCCCTCTCGAGCTTCGTAGCAGTGAGAAGAAAGGATCCTACCTTCAGCCTTGTGTAAATCATCCCACACACCAGGAGCCTGTGGGTCTCAAAGGAAACACAAAGAAGTAATTAGAGCTTATTTCTGCATCCAGACATTATTTGATCTGTAAAACAAACCTTTAGAAAGAGGGAAACAAGCTAAAGTGCAGCTCCCCGGTTTGTTCCAACAAGCACAAGGTAGATTTTAGAAGGATTACGTGAAATCCTCCAAGGAAAGTTCATGTCATCATCCTAAAGAATTTTTCAGCTTTGTCTAAGGAAGAGAGAAAATTTTAATAACAAAATTAGAAAGTGACTCAGTCCAATTTTTTTTTTTTTTTTTTTCTGCAAAAAGAATGTGGATTAAGCTATCTGGATGCATTTTTATCTTATTTTTATAACAGATCCGGGCTTCCTGGTGTCACTCTGCATTGCAGAGCGTGTGGCAAGGGGATTCGTCAGGCAGCAGAACACTAGGGGCGTGAGAAGAGGGGCGCAAAGACGTGACCGAGGAGATGATGGATCTGGAGCCAGGTCCTAGGCCGCCAAGCCCAGAAGAAACTAGCACATAGCCAGCAAGCCCCTGCTTGCTGGGCTCTCTCCCCGATGTTGAATAATACTGACATGTGTTTGTCTCCCAGGTATGAAGGTTAGATCTATGAGCACTGAGAACTACTTTCTGGTTCCAGTGCCTCATATGGTCCTGGTGCAGAGGGTACATCCTCACATGTTTGTTGAGTGCATCACTGACCTCCCTACCAAGTAGCATGGCATGCAGCATGGCATGCAGAAGCGACACGGGCCACCGCTTGCACAAGGGGGACGGTGACTGACACCCCACTGCTCTGGTCCTTGCTCTCTCTACATCTCTACTGCTGTCTTCAGTCCAAATAGCACCTGCAGTGCAATGTGATCAGTGCCCATCCAGGACGGCCTCCTGTACGCCCTTCAGGCCGCCAGCAAGGCTCCGCCCCTTCCTGTTTTCCCAGGTGATTCTGCTTGTCCTGCCACGCCCAGAATAAGCCAATGTCTGTATCTCCACTTACGACCCATGGGTACAGTAGCTTAATAGCTATAGTTGACCTGTCTCGGGCACAGACCTTGTAGCTTAGAATGGCCACTTGCCCTGGAAAGCCTTCTCTGACCGCCATCCTACCAGCTCAAGCCCCTGTGAGAAGCCTGTGTTTGCACTTTCTTCTGTATTGTTTGGTGAGCACGGTATAATAAGAAATATAATTCAACAAAGGTAACTTACGTATATGTAGAATCTATGCCCTCAGCATCTGCAATTGTTTCACGCAATAACAGATATTGAATAATAGATCCTGGTTTTTTGTTTGTTTGTTTGTTTTTGCGGTACCAGGGGTAGAACTCAGGACCTTGTGTTTGCCAGGGAGGCGCTTATTCTACTGGGCTCTCTCCCTGATGTTGAATAATACTGACATGTGTTTGTCTCCCAGGTATGAAGGTTAGATCTATGTGCACTGAGAACTACTTTCTGGTTCCAGTGCCTCATATGGTCCTGGTGCAGAGGGTACATCCTCACATGTTTGTTGAGTGCATCACTGACCTCCCTACCAAGTGCCAGCCTGCTGATGGCAGGGGTATACAAGGCCCGACCTCGGGCCTCATGCAGTTTTCAGTTTAGTGGGCAGAGACAAACAGGTCATGGCTATCCCTCATGAGAAGACCTAGGCAGGTAAGGAAATACCCCCCCCAAAAAAACAAAACAAAACAAACAAAAATAATAATAATAATAAAAATTAAAAAAAAAAAAAAGGAATACCAAGAAGGGCATTTTATCCACCCAAGGTGGGGTCAGGGGCTTGCAGAGGCTCTCAGGAGGTTTGTTTCCCTTCAATTTTCTTTTATTATTCTGGAGGGGAAGTCGCAACTATTCCATGATGCTTACAGACAACTCACTGCAGGAAATGGACATTATTTATGAAATGATTTTGTTACAAAAAGAGGAGAAAGGGCCTGGTTGCAAGGTCTCAGTATGTAAACAGGTGTGAGCCTGTGCTTTCTGGTATCAGAAAGCCCCTTACAAGTGGTCTGTATCCCTGTTTATGTGGAGCCTGGCCTCAGTTGTGCTGCTTCTCAGGCAGAGAGGGTTTCTGCCTAGGCCCTGCAGACAGTGTTCAGCCTCGCTGCTAATGGCTAGTGGTGGAAAGCAGGCCTTTGTGACAGGATCAGTGCTCATGGACTCCTCTGCCTCCACCAAGCCAGCTCTGTACTTGAAAAGCCTTGGTCATGTGCCTTTGAGCCTAATAACAGAGGACTTGTGTCTTAGTTACTCTTCTGCCATTGCTGGGACAAATATCCGACACTCAAAATGAAGGATGGAAAGGTTTATTTAGCTCACAGTTTGTGGAGGTTTCAGCCCATCCACAGCTGGCCCAAGGCTGAGTGGAACACAGCAGAGAGCATCCAGTTCATGGCAGTGGAATGGCAACAAAACGGTGACAGAGGCAACCGACGAAGGGAGCAGAGAGCAACAGCCAATCAGGGCAGCAGAGCAACAACTAAGTCTGTCTCTCTTTATATTACATTCAGGCTCTCCACCTCAGCCTATCTGCCTTAGGCTACACCCATAATCCCAGAAGTACTCAGACCCATAATCCCACCAGTACTAAAACACATAATTCCAGAGATCATGAATCAGGTCTCAAACTCTAGAAGTTCCCACCCCATGATTGCATGAGGCTTTAGAGGGACACCTAGACATAAACCATAACAACTTGTCATTCACTTTGTACCCCTTCTGCACCCCAAAACCACAATTTATAGCCTCAGAAAATGTTTATTCTGTCTCTTTGGGAAGGTCGTTTTTTTTTGGTTTTTTTTTTTTTTGCTCAGATGGCCTTAAAGGCAGGTGTCATGCTCCATGTGGGGCAAAGTATCGAACCATGGTCCTCAGGGCCTGGGTGATTTCGCCAAATCATGTGCTTTAATCCACTGAGCTACCTGGCAAGCTGCCATCTATGTCTCTTTGGAATCCCAGTCTATTGGAGAGAAATCTGCAGGGTTTGAATTCCTGTCTACAGGAACAGGCTCAATTGTACTCTGACAGATAAAGAGAAAGCAAAAGACACAACCCTTAGCAAAGCACTTATAGTTTAGTTGGGGATATGAAGTGTGTGTGTGTGTGTGTGTGTGTGTGTGTGTGTGTGTGTGTTGGAGGCAATTAGGGTACAGTAGTAGTTACTTTTCTTTTATGTACAACCAAGCTCTCCACTCTTAAGCAAAGGAGAAAATTATTGGATGGGGACAAGGGAATCACAAAAAATAAAAGTGCTGTAGAGCAAGGATTGTAGAAGGTGAAGAATCCAGAACAGCTCAGGATCTCAATAGAAGCAAGGTGTGAGTATTGATCTGTTCCACTCTTCTCCTCTCTGCTCCCCTCCCTTCTCCTCCACTCCAGGAATTTGTGCTGGGTAGATGGGGTGGAAGGGAACAGCAACTGGATGATAGAACATTTGGTGAATACTTGGAATACAGAGGAGATCAAACTGCCCAGTGCCTCTTACTCCAGCACAACCATTGATGTGCTTCTGATCCTTATTTGTCCAGTCTTTGAGTATATAGGTCAGAGCTTTTATTTTCACAGTGTTAAGATCTCAGGCCTTGTGCTATTTTGCCTCTTGCTCTTCTAATTTAACGTTATACTGAAAACAATGACTCATTATTGAAAGTCCTTAGAAAATGAGGATTTTAGTGGCTGGATAGTTTTTTCACTAGGCTTCACCATAATATGCTTACTCTATGACCTTACTTAAATGAACCTATGGTTTGTCATTTAAATCATTTTTGGTTTTTCATTATCACAAACAACGCTGTAATAAACATGCCAGTCCATTGTGTGAACCATTGTCTGAATTTCTGTGTGGGGATCTGTGATTTAAGATGAAATTGTCATCTGCGGTATTTAATGCCTGGGCTAATCCAGGAGGCTGCTCCAAAACCATGGCTGATTGCTAGGTGCCATTTGCTCTTAATGAACCATTCTGTACATCAGTGCTCCAAATTAAAACAGCTTTGTCACTGAAGAGAGTAACCTTAAACCTCATCAATATCAGGTCAATTGTTTATTTCTGGTCCCTGGAGATGAATTTCTTTGTGGAGGTTAGGGAGTCAACCTTTGATTTTTGTATACATTTTCCCCTTAGAACAGGAAAGAAATGATTTAGAGATGTACTAGGAAGGGGGATCAAAACAAGGAGGCTAGCAGGAATCAACCCCAGAAGCTTCTAGCATTCAGGTTTTTTTATTTAGCAAACACTTGCCATGTGCCGGATTCATTTATAAGAGTTTTACAAAAATCCAGTCACTTAATTCCCCTACCAATGCCAGCAGGCAGGAATTATCATTGCCTTCATTTCATGTGTGAGGAAACAGAGTCAGAGCAGGGGCTGAGCTGGGCCCTGAATTCGGCAAGGCCAGCTCTAGGAATTCCACCTGTCCCCATCAATACACCCAAGTTTAGATTCAGAAACAATAGTTTTCAAAACATCCAAATACTGTCATCAAAGAGCGTCATGCCAGTATCCAATTTCCATTTTTCTTCTTTTACTGAATATTAGCATTTATTATCCTATGTAATCCAAGCATCAGGAACCTGGGTTTTAGGTTTTCTGGCTTTGACTGTTGTATTGGAAAACTCAGCCAGAGCCTGGTAGTGAACAGTGTGCGTGCCTCTCTGGCATCCAAGCTCACCTTCTGTTCTTCCTCTGTGAGCAGAAGCCATTGGTTTGAATGGGGGGGCCCTGCTCTTGTGGGTGCCAGTACTGACAGGAGCCTAAGCTAACCTCTTGGCCCCAGTGAATCCTTTGGAGTTGGGAAGAAAACAAGTTCTGAGCCCACATGCACTTCGCATTTGTGTATGGTATGATTGAAAAATACAGCAACTATTTACATTTTAAGAATGTATTACAGTTAAAAAATATTACCATTGCCAGATTAGTATGTCGAGCTATAAAAGGCTCAAGTGAACAGCTTCTGACATTGCCGGTTCTGCCGATAACCCACTACTATTATGGAATATTGCTCTATGTATACAACTACTTTCTCTTAGTTCATTGAGAAGAAATATTTGTGCCAATAGCATTTAGACAAGTTATCATGTCTGCATCTTGTACTCTGAACAATTGCTATGGAGGCAACAATATGCATTGTATCAATTATTGTGGCTGTTTTGAAACTGTCTCGATGTTATTTCTTATTAAAAGCAATAACAAAAATACTGCCATTAATACCCTCAGAAGATTCCTCCTCACTTTGTGTACACTTATGTCATCGTGCTTGTCATTTTTTTAAGCACGCACTGTTTCATGAGTGTCCTACTCGTACTGTCCTGCCTTCCTCGGTGTCTTGAATCAATTCAAAGTGTTTACCTTTCATGCTCATTTGGACTTTGAAGAGACTGAAGTTGTCCAGTTCCTGATCTACTCAAAATCATGGATGAGAACATACCACTGTGTTTTTACAAGCCCGACTATTCACTGGATTGTAATCAGCAGCCACATTTGACATTTTTTTAAAAAAATTTTACCTCATAAAGATAAATTTCAGAGTTGCCTCATAAAGTGGCAAGAATGCTGAGGAAAGCATTCCACTTGAGGGAGAGGATCTTATGGGGCCTTGCAGTCAATATGTCTTTCAGTGCAACTCGATTGTTTTAAAAATGTAGGCATTCACTGTGTATTTTGATGATGCCTTATACTTATCAACTTTCTGATTGTGAGGACAAAGTATCCAATAATCACAACTTAAAAGAGAAGTGGCTTGGGTTGGCTCACAGTTTTAGAGGTTTCAGTCCGTGGTTCACTGGCTCCAAGGCCAAGATATCCTGGTGGAAGGCATGAAGGGGCAAAGCTTCTCAGATAAGAGCCATAGAGAGGAAGGCACAGGGACCAGATACAGTCCCTGAGGTTGTGTCCCCATGGCCCACCCAAATACACTGACAAGTATATTTTCCTAACCCTATTGGTGCTCCTGAAGATAAACAAGTTGACAGTCAGAATTAATTGTCACCACATCCCTTGGGCCACAGTGGTTGTTTCAGATAGGTTCAGCATGGGCCGGTGAAAAAGCTCGGAGATCTAAGCACTGCCTGGCGAGCACAAGGGTTTGATCCCTTGTACCACATGCCATACCAGCCCCAAAGTATGCTGACTACCAAAACGGGGCATGATGGTACATGTCTGTAATCCTAGCACTGAGGAGGCTGAGACAGAAGGATCGCTATGAGTCTGAGCTGCATAGTGAGACCATGAACCAAATAAATAGTTTAAAAACAAAATGAAACAAAAAAATAGCTAGGCTCAGCATGGTTTTGTTAACAGCTGGGGCAGAAAATAGCTGTCCTTTTCATGCCACCTGTTCCTCCCTCTCCACCTCGGATCTGTGAAGGCTCTGGGCTTCCTCCCTTGTGTTCGCTTACTCCTCACAACATGGTAGGGCATGTGGCAGGCATTTCCTGGAGATTGAGGATAATAGTGGTTACTGTGACCCTTAATGCTGATATGTTGACTTCATTGGATTAGGAAATAACTAGCAGAATAGTACACACACTCCTGTGTGTGACTGGGTAGGTCATGGAGGCGTGACCTTGGGGACCGTATATGGCTCCTCACCAGTTCTCCTTGGCACCATTCCCTGCTTTGCTTCATAGCCACCATGAACTGAGCAGCTTTGCTCCTCCTCATCCTTCCGCCATGATGTCCTGGCCAGGGAGCCTGCGGATCATAGACCAAAAAGGTGAACCAATGAAACCTTTCCTCCTCTAAGCCGACCGACACAGTTACACACGCAGAGCCACAAACACAGAACATAGAGTAGAAGCTTGTTCTTCCAGGTCTCTGTTCCATCCCTTCCATCTGGCTTTCTCCTCCCCTTCATCACCATTTCCCACCACCCTGTTATGGCTCATTGCTTGACCACAATTCTTGCATTTTTAAAAATTTCTTGCCACTTTCTTAGGCCCTCACGCTTTCCAACTACTGAAGCATTGTCATTTCCTTTGTGGCCTGGGTCACCTTCCTTTGTGTCACCTTCTTCCTCACAACAAGCCTATGTTTGTCTTCCTACCTTGAATGAATAGGCAGGATTCTTGCTTTAAAATTTTATTTGATCTTTAAGAAGAGTTACACTATGGCAACCAGCTTTTAAGACTGTTGTCTGTTTTATCAATAAACAATCTATGATTTGCCCTATCACTTAGACATTTGTTCTGCTTTCCCACCTGTATCCTGTCTGCTATAGCATCCTACTTATTCTACACCCCAGAAATCTCTCAACCTGAGCCATTTGGCACCCACTCCATCCCCCTTGGCAGCCCCAGTTCAGACCCCCATTGTCTTTCCTCTAGACAAAGGTATCCAATCATTCCATGGACTCTGACAAAGTTTATATTAGTCTTCAGAGAAAAATTTTTAAAAAGACAAGATAACGAGACTCTCTACAAGTCTTAGTGTATTTGTTTATGCTTTTTAAGTCTTGGTATATTTAAAGTAGAGATTCCACACAAGATAGCTAAGGTAATTATGCTATTAATTTCTATTGGTTTGTTGAAAGGAACAGTTAATGTTTAATTGCCTGATCAGTCTTGTATATCTGGTAATCTTGCATATCTCTGGTGATCTGAGCAACTACTTTGAAGATAACAGTATGTAATAGAACAACCACTGTTAATTTCCTATCATTTTGTTTTGAAATTCTGCATCCTTTTTATTATTTGTTTTTGTTTTGTATTTTGTCTTTAAAATAAAATTTAAGAATATGAAGATTCCAAGACTGAAGAACCACATACTAAAAACAAACAAACAAAAATAGGAGAAAAGTTTTACCCTTATCCTCACACCATACCCAAAATTAATTGAAAATGGCTGAAAGGCTTATATGAGAAAGCAAACTTGCATTTGGAAAGGATTTGTTCCGTGTGTAAGTAAAAGCATACTCAGCAACAACCCCCCCGCAAAAAAAAAAAAAAAGATAAATTGTACTTCGTTAAAGTTAAAAATATTTTCCATCACAGGATATATCAATAGAAAGAAACATAGCCTAGAAAATGGAAGAAAAAATCTTGCTAATCATATGTCCAATGAGAGGCAAATATGTAAAGAACCTCTACAACTTAACAACAAGAAAACTGAAAACTTGGATTAAAAATGGGCAAAGACTTGGAGGCATATTTGTCCAAAGATATGCATGTGGTTGGGGCCTGGCAGGGTGGCTCAGTGGTCTAAGGCGCCTGCTTGGGAAAGCTTAGGCGGCTTCAGGGACCACAGTTCGATCCCCGGCACCACATGCTGCTCCAGCCCTGCCCTCAGGGCAGGTTGAGCTGGCCATAAAAATAAATAAATAAACAGACAAAAGTTCTGAAACAAGAAAAAAAAAATAAATAAACTTCTAAAAAAAATTTTAAAAACAAAAACAAAAATAAAGATATGCACATGGTTAACAGGCATGTGAGAAGACATGAAACTTCAGCAATCATTACAGAGACACGAATCAAACTGCAATGAAACGCCACTCAAATTCATTCAGGTGGCAATTATAAAAGACAAAAATCAAAAAGTAACCAAGGTCAATGATAATACAGAGAAACCGTCTCTCTGCACTGCACAAGTCACGTCCATAGGTAACTACTGAGTCCAGCTCACATTCAAAAAGAGATTATGCCAGAGCAGCCCCAGAGAACAGGAATCATTGGGCATTTACTCTGTGCCAACATCATTTTAATAGTGTTCACAGCATTGTTGCCAACTGGGTATTATTGCTACTATTATAGATATGAAAAACCAAGCCTGGCATGGTGGCACATGCCTATGATCCCAACGCCCCAGGAAGCTGAGACAGGAAGGTCAAAAATTCAAACTTAGCCCCAGGCCATCAGTATGGGGTCAGCCCTGCTGGCAGCTACTTGACTTTATACTTCTGACTTCCATATCCTTACAGATTAAAGTAATTGTCTTACAAAGATTAATTTCTGTGTGTTAAGCCACCCAGTTGATAATTTATAGCTGATGCAGACATATAACATATTTTAATGATCTTTTGTACTAGCACAGTGCCTGGAGCTTACTAAATGTTTCAAAAGTGAAGTAATCAGCTGGGCTCTATGGGAGATGGCTGCAATCCCAGCACTTGGGAGGGTAAGGCAGAAAGATTGCCATGTTTTGAGCCCAGCCTAGACTACATGACAAGACCTTTTCCAAAAAGCTGAGAGAGACAGAGAGAGACAGAGAAACAGAGACAGAGACAGAGATAGAGATAGAGACAGAGAGACAGAAAAAGAGAGGGAGAGGGAGAGAGACAGAAACACAGAGACACAGAGAGAGAGAGACAGACAGACAGACAGAGACAGAGGAAGGTGGATCATTTCAAAGATTAACACATAGGCATAATGAAATCCAGCTTTCAGCCATTTCCAAGTAACTTTCATTGAATGGTATAAAATTGTACTTGATTATAGATTTCCAGTGCAAGGATAAGTTAAGAAGAGAACTGATATTTGTTGAACGCCTTCTGTGTATCAGACAGCAAAAAAATTTTCATTCATAAATTATATCACAGCAGGAGAATTACAAGTACTATAAATTGTAATGGCAAAAGGAAGGTCTTGGGAGCCGCACATTTGAGCTCTAATTCTTACTAGCTGTATGACTTTCAGCAAATTATTTAAATTGTCTTATCCAAAATTTACTTTGTGGGAAGTAGGAAAATCATTCCCAGCTCCCGTCCATCGTTTGATGATTAAATGGGATAAGACGTGAAATGTCCAGGCAGAAGTGGACCCAGAACACTGCAGCTAATAAGACTTACTACCAGGGAAGCCTGGTAGGGGTGCAGGGGAGGTGCTGCCAGTGGGAGCTGGGGCCCTCGTGGAATGCAAGTGTCCAGCGCTCCCATACAGCTAGGTCAGAGAAGTTTGGAGCCAGTAAAGACCCCACAGAACTTGGTGAGATGGTGACAAACCCACATCCCTGACTCCTACCTGTCTCTTCCAGGGGTACCTTGGAGTGAGAACTGAAGTCCATGCCTCTATAGGCAGTGTGAAATTGACTCTTGGTGTGGGGGAACTGACCTGGGCCCCTGGAGGTACAAATCTGGGGCTTCTCTTAGTCAGTCATAGCAACATTAACAATTCCTTGGACCATCTGTGCAGAGTCCAAGGAATATAGAAGAAGACCAAGGAAGGACCTGGGAGAAGCCCTGGGTAAGTCAGGAGAGCCTGGGTTTTCTGGGCCCTGCAGAAGGCAGCGTGGTGTGCACTCTTTTGCCAGTATGCAACTCTCCCTGCCACACTGCCTAGTGGGAGAGGAAGCTCTCAGCCCACAAGTGCCGGAGTGCACAAGGGGAGGGCACACAGAACCCTGATCTGCCACCCCAGATGGCAGGGGGTAGCAGGAAGCCCCTCTCAGGGGCCCTGCAATGACTCAACAAATGGGCTGCCCAGGAGGGCCCTATTGGGAAGCAAGCTATACACTGGGAACAGGTTAGTGTCAAATGGAGAATTACAGGGAAAGAATGCTTGCTCCGGCAAGTAAGTGAGCCCTGCCTTCCTTTCTCTGACAGCCTCAACACCAAAGCAGAGCATGCTGGGAGGGTGTGTTGCTAGAACCAGAGGAAGCCTGACCACCCTGCAGAGCAGCCAGAATTTCAGCTGGACTGCACAGGGAGTTAGTCCCCTGAGGAAGTCTTAAAAATATTTGATGTGCCCAGATATTCTAATTTAACTGATTTAGAGTGGAACCCAAGCACTCAACTGTTTCATGAGCAGCCAGGATTGAGAACCATCTCTTTCATGGCCCTCAGTTTGCTGGGCATTCTTTGTGATTTTTTTTTTTTTTTATCCCAACAGGGATTGAACCCAGGACATAGGCACTGATTTACAACTTCAGCCCTTTGAAAAATGTTTAAATTTGAAACAGGGTCTTACTAAGTCACTAAGTTGCCTGGAGAGGGCTCAAACTTGTGATCCTCCTGCCTCAGCTTCCCACAGTGCTGGGATTATAATGTACAACATTTGTGTTTTCTCTAGCTCCTAAGCATGGAGACAAAGATTTGAAATGAGTAGAATATTGAAATTTCAAAATGAAGACATCAGGGTCTTTAAGGTCAAAAGTAACTATTTTGTGACCAGAGGTAATGGAACTGTTGTGGATATGAGCCAGTACATTGCCAGAAGAGCTGCTATCAGTGAGAAATTTTGGGATTTGACATAGGCCAGTCGAGGAAGTTTCAGGGGGAAAAAAAAATCTTGTGTTTAGGTCCCTAGTGAGCTGAGATGTGCAGTAAACCAGGCATGCCACAACCGGCAGCTTTATTCAAAAGGTGGGCAAGTGGAAGCCTAGAGAACCCATGTGATTTGTACAAGTTTGAGACAGCAGAAAAGCAACCTGTTAGTATGACCTAAAAAGAAATGTGCAAAGTCCTTCCATAGTGATTTCCAGGGCTTTTCTTTGGTACCAGTATTCCCTACAACAAGGTAGTTTGTCCAAATAGAGTGGTGCCTTGGTTCACAAATGGGATTCTTTCCACAATTCTGTTTGCAAACTGAGTTGGATAAGAACCCAATCAAATTCAATGGCTAGAAGGGCCTAGGGAAATAACTCAGGGGGAAAAAGTACTTGCTTGGCAAGTATAAGGACCGGAGTTCAATCCCTGGTACCAGAAATAAATAAATAAATAAATAAATAAATAAATAAAATCAGTAGTTAGGTTCATTGTTGACCTTATAGGGAAATTTGATGCAGTTCTTTTCTAGTTTAGTTTACAACCAACATTGTGGAGAGAATTGAGTTCATTTCTTTATTTCATTAATTTTAATGAGAAAGAAATACCAATGAAACAGTTTCAAAGAAGGTTAGTAGGACAGTTACAATAATGAAAATAATTAATGCCTTGCATATTGTTGTCTTTGCAGTAGTTATTCAGAATACAAGACACAGACATGATATCTTGTCTAAACACTATTAATATAAATCTTTCTTCTCATTGAACTAAGAGAAAGTAGCTATATATCTATCCTACTTTTTCACTACAAAATGGTCCTTCATTTATATCCTACTTTTTGCTTTGTTTTGTCTTGTCAGAGGTGGGGGTTCCATTGTCATTCAGATATTGTAGGTGTGTGAATTCAGCCAAATAACCCAAAACAGTGTAATAGTCCATAATAGTATGGGGTACCCACAGAACTGGCAATGTCAGAAGTTGCTGACTTGAGCCTTTTACAATTCAGCACATTAATATGCCTTTACTTTTTATATCTTGTGGTTAGACTTTTCTACTATATGGTTAAGACCAAGATAAAGCAATATCTATATAACAAAAATGCAACTTTTGCATCTGAAAAGAACTGAAATATCATAATGATATATATGCACCTAAGTTTATAGCAGAACAATTTGCGATAGTGAAATCTTGGAAACAACCAAAATGCTCTTCATCTGAAAAATGGATGAAAAAGATGTGGTGTTTTTGTACAATGGAGTCTTACTCTGTTATAAAGAATAACAAACTTGAAGCCTTCATATATAACTGGCTGCAACTTGAAGATATACTCGTAAATGAAATAAATCAGACCCACATGTGTAAATATCGTATAGTTGCCCTAGTGTAAAAACTCAAAAGAAAAAATAAAAATGAAAAGTTATAACATGGTTAAATGAAACGTGAGAACTTAAGAATTGAGTTCATTTGTAAACTATGTTGCTTTCCTAAAGCCACAGTAGTAGCCTACAGTTCAGAGGAAGGTATAAGGCCACCAGATTTAGCATATAAAAATACATCAATATATATGAGACATTCTAATCATGAAAAATATATTTCTTCTTCTAAAATCATCAGTGTTCTGGGAATTTTGTATTTTATCTGGCAATCCCAAGAGAAAAAGGAAAATACTCCAATGAATAACATAGCTGCTTTAAATAGCAGTGCGAGCTTGCCGCAGTGGCAAACACCTGAAATCCCAAGCCCTAGAGAGCGCTGAGGGGAAGGGTCTCAAGTTTAAGTTCTATCCGGGCATGTTAGTGAAACCTTACCTCAAACTAAAGAATAAAATACCCAAGGGGTGCAGTGTAGTAGTCCAATGCCCCAGATTTGATCTCCAGACACACACACACACACACACACACACACACACACACACACACACACGCACACAGTGCTGCGAGGCCGGAGCTGAGCTCATGCATTTCAGACCCTACCCATGCTTGTCACTCTCTGTGGGTGACAGCAGACAGGTGACAGCCGAGCGGGAGCTGCTTCTGTCTCCTTGTTCTCTCAGTTGCTGAGCAACGAAATGGCTGTGGCTGTGAGAATGTTTGTTTGGCGGCCATTCCAGCCCCTCCATCCCGGTATGTCCTGCTTATATTTCTGTATTTTAATTAAATCTCATCTCCTTGCCGATGTTCTTGTTGTGCACGTGCCTCAGGGCTGTTTCAGCAAAGGGTACCATTTTGTAAATCAAAAGGAGAAAAATAAATGAAACCACCTGTTGTGTGGGACGTGTGGCTGAGCACGGTGTCTTCCTCCGGCCACCACCACCACGACCACGACCACAACCAGCACCACCACCACCGCGAGCTCACGGCCAGCCCTAGGGAGACTCCAGCCCATGGGTGCAGGGAAGACAGGGTGCCCGAAGTGGCCGCACCGGATGGGAGCTAGGCCTGCGTTTATACAGGGACCGGAATGCGAGGAACACTGGCCTCCTTCTTGCTGCCACCAGGCCCTCCTCCTCCAGTCCCTTCCTGCATGGCTCACGCAGGAAGGCAGCTTTGTCAGCCCGCACCCTGGGCTTTGGGATGGGAGACAGAGCGACAGCTCTAGGCGGAGAGGGAAGAGCTGACCGAGCAGAGCACCTGGGCTTGGGCTGGTCCCGGGGGCCGTTTGGGGAAGACCTTAGAAGGAGATGCAGAGCAGTTTTCCCCTGGGAGGGAAAGGGGGTTTTCTCTCGACTAATTTATCAAGATGGAATTCATAAAATTGAACAGAAAATTCACATAACATGAAATTAAACGTCTTAAAGCTACTTGCCGAGTGGCAGGGAGTGGGTTCACAGTGTCGCACAGCCAGCCACGTGGGTCGCGTTCTACATTTCCACTTCTGAAAAGGGAAGCCCTGGGAAAGGGCATGTGCAGATGACCTGGTGTAGATGGCGAATTGGGTCCCTTAATATTCTTTAGGAGTTTAAGTGACAAGTGGAGTGGACTGTTTTGGGGGGATGGGGCTCGAGCATGCCGGAAACTGTGCCCGGGGTCTTCATGGCGAGCAGCCACAGGCCTTGTCTGGTTTTTTTTTTTTTTTTTTTTCATTTTGAAAGCAGATGTCATAAGCTGATAAATTCCCCAGTTTTTCGTTGAAAAATATCGTATACAAATCCCTCTAAGTCCCCCTTTGTGGCTCCAATTCATTATTTGTGTTAGTTTCATAATAATCCGTGATGAGGTTCTTTCATGTGGTACCCAGCTCTTAGTATCCATGCATTTTCTTTACGTTTCTGCTCCTATAAACAGTGGCACAGAAAATAGCCTTCCACATTCATCTTATATATACAAGGCTTTTTACCTCCACCAAAAAGATTTCAGGGGTGAAAGACACATGCATTTTAAAATGTATTGTTTGTAGACTGCATTCAAAAAATCTGAAATGTATTTTAAGAAGCAAAATGGAGAGACTACTTTTCCCCATAACCCTCGTGGCAACTGTTGTGCTCCTGTTGCTTTGACTTTCTCCATTCTGGTAGCCATGAAGCCTTGGCATGCTGGAAACCTAGCTTGCAGCTTGCTGAGGATGCGTGAACTTGTATCTTTTCAACTATTTGCTGGGGACCAAAAGATTTGCTTTTCTGTGAGTTAGCCATATCTGTGCTTTGGCCATTTTTCTATTTGAGTTGTTCTTGAAAACTTGTAAGCAAACATTTAGGCATCTACTATATCTTCCCAAACTATTATTTGTCCATTATTTTTTTTGCAAAGATTTTTGTTGAAATAAAGTCAAATATTAAATTTTCTTTCCAGAGTTTCTAGGTTTGCTAAACCGATAAGGAGGTGCTCATTAGCCAGCGAGATAGCCCAGCAGACTAAGTGCCTGCCTTGGCAAGTGCAGGGACCCTGGTTCAATCCCTGGTCCTGTATGCTATGCGGGCTCTACCCCCAGGCACGCTGAGCCGGCACCAAATCCAAGCGTTGTGGCACAAGCCTATAATCCCAGCACTGGGGAGACTGAAAACAGAAGGATCACTATGTGTCCGAGCTGCATAGTGTGACCCTGTGCAAAATACAGTTTTTAAAAAGGAGGTGTTCACAACTCACACAGCTACTTTGGTTTTCTGCTAAGTTGTTTATTATTTTACTCTATACATATTAAAAGTTGTGAGTAAATCCAGAATTTCTCTTTGAATATGGCATAAAATGAGTTTCAAGTGAGCTTATTAAGAACTTGAGCAAGTATCACTTATTAAAATGGACCACTCTTTCTGCTAAATCTGAATCTTGTCTTGCAAGAAATTCTCACTTCCACCCACAGAATCACTGTTTGCATCCCCTGTCCTGCTCCTCTCATGGATCTGTCTCTTCCCTTACTGATGTGCAAAGATGTGGCTTCAGTGTGATTTTGGAGAGACATATCCAATAAAGGCAGGCCTCCTTACAGTTGTTCCTTCTTCTTCTTCTTCTTCTTCTTCTTCTTCTTCTTCTTCTTCTTCTTCTTCTTCTTCTTCTTCTTCTTCTTCTTCTTCTTCTTCTTCTTCTTCTTCTTCTGTTTCCTCTCTCTTTTTCTAGGATGCTCATTCTTCCTTATAAGGCTTCAAGGACATTTTATCTAATTAAAAAGAAAGATGCCAGAAATGAAGTAAGTCTATTGTATTAGAAGTGGAAAAGAAAGATCACCTCTGCTATGGGAGGAGGCAGGAAAGGGAAGAAGAAGGCTCCCAGGTCTCTCTCTCTGTGTGTGTGTGTGTGTGTGTGTGTGTGTGTGTGTGTGTGTTGAATGCCTTTGGTACAGGATGTCACTATGCAGCTCAGACTCATCGTGCTGTTGTCAGCCTCCCCAGTGCTGGGATTACAGGCTCGCATCACCACGCCTGGACTTACTGGCAGCTCAGTGCACCCGAGCAGAGGTGGGGGGCACATGTGGTGCCGGGGATCAAACCCCTATCCCTGCGCTTGCCTAGGCAGGCACTTAGTCTGCTGAGCTCTCTCATCGGTCCTCATGTTCTGTTTCTTATGGTGGGGGCAGTTTCAAGGATACTCTATGATTTATGCCCTCTTCTGTATATTTCTTATACATTTCAATACAATCAAAATGCACACTAGAATTTTAATTGTGATTTTATTGTCTTTGGATCTTTTTTTTTTTTTTTTTGTCTTTTTGAGACAGGGTCTCGCTATGCAGTTGAGGCTGGTCCTGCGCTCACTTTTGTAGCCCAGGCTGGTCTCGAACTCGCACCAATCCTCCTGCCTCAGCCTCCCAAGTGCTGGGATTACAGGCGTGAGCCACCATGCCCGGCTGTCTTTGGATCTTTTGTAAGAACTAATTTTTTATTGTGTTAATCCCATTCAACAAACTGTGTGGTGTTAAAATGTATTGAGAAAAAATGTATTAAGAGTTAATGTTTTCTAGATTTCTTAAAACATAGTTTTTAAATCTCTTTTACATTTATCCTTCAGTACTTTATTTTTTGTCACAAAAAAATGACTGTTTTTCTCATTTGTGTTCCCAAATGAATAACTGCAGTAGTAAGAATTGTTATCTTATGTATACTCTTTTGTAAATATTGTCAGCTTAAAAATTCTCTATTGGGGCCCGGCGGGATGGCTCAGTGGTCTAAAGCCCCTGCCTGGGAAAGCTTGGGGAGGATTCAGGGACCAAGGTTCGATCCCCGACACCACATGCTGCACCAGCCCTGCCCTCGGGGCGGGCTGAGCCGGCCATAAAAATGAGTGAATAAACAAACAAAGGTTGTGAAACAAGAAAATAAATAAATAAATAAAATTTTAAAAAAAAATCTCTATTAATTTGATTTTTTAAGAAATCCCAAGGTTGCTTAAGTTGTCTAGGAATGTTATGATGTTATTGCTGAAAGGAAATATTGTTCAATGTTTATGTCAGTTGATTTTATGTTCTTATTGAACTTTCTGAAAAGTTCCAAGGTAATACTAAACAGTAAAGTTAACATCAGACATAAACACGGAAATTGACAGAATTATGTGCAAAAAAAAAAAAATAAATAACCTCAGACTTTGTCCTTTTTCTCAAATGTTTATTCTAGTCATTTCATTTCCTTGTTGTAATTATTTCATTACATTGGTTTGAAATTTTACATCCCTAAGAAAATACTGAATAAAAATGCCAATGTTGGGTATTCTTATCTAGTTCCTAATGCTAATTTATTTGTCTTTGGAGTTTTGCTGATTGTAATGATATTGGTTATAGTACTGGGTTTTGATAAAGAGACTGTTGTATCAAACAACACTCATTCTGTTTTTATTTTCCTTGAATCTTTAGTAAGAATGGCTGCTGTATTTTACCAAGTGCCTTTCAAGAACTGCTGATAGGATGATATGGTTTTTCCTCTTTCACTTATTAATGAAAATATTTATGTTAAATCTACAGGTATGGAACTCCAAAACTTTAGAATAAAGTCAGCTTAGTTTCAATACATTGTCCTTTGGCCACATTGTTAGAGCCTGCTTAATGTTTTATTTAGAATTTTTGCGTCTGTAGCTATAAGTAAAATCGGTTCATAGTTTCCTTTTTTCTGGTCCTGTCCCTATCAGATTTTTAGTGCTAAAAATAAGCTTGCTTTATAAAACTAAATTGAGCAGCTTTAATTTTTCCCTTGGCCTAGAATAAATTAATTAGCATTGATATCATCTATTATTTGAAGATTAGAAACCGAGCCGTGGAACTATCTGTCCTGGTACCCTTTTCAGTGGTCGATCTTTAATAACCTTTTTCTTCTCCCCTGTTATAATAAGTCATTCAGGTTTTCATTTCTGAGATTAAATTTAGTAATTTCCTTTGGTTGTTTTATTTTCATGCAGTTAACATATAATTTTTATAATTATTTTAATCACTTCCATATCTGTGACTATGCCTTTTTAAAATTTTCCAATTTTATATTTTGTTGTCTTTAATTAGACTTCAGAGGCATTCATTAGTTTAGTCAAACTTTTTAAGGAAAACCCTTTCAATTTCTTTACGTCTGTGATATTTTTGTCTTCGATTCGTTTCATTCAAGTTTCATGTTTATTACTTCTCCTTCCAATACTTCTTCCTCGCCTTCCTCGCCCTCTCCAGAGTAGACATAATAAATGCTCTTGTTTTATTGCATCATCCTTCTATTTCTAGGTTTTTGACAAAATACAGAAGAACTTTAATTTCTACATTATTACTAGGATTTCCTTGGAGCATTCACTGCCTGTCTCAAGAATCTTTTTTTTTTTTTTTTTTTTGTCTTTCTGAGACAGGGTCTCGCTATGCAGTTTCTGGCTAGCCTTGAGCTCACTTTGGTAGCCCAGGCTTGTCTTGAACTCACACTGATCCTCCTGCCTCAGCCTCCCAAGTGCTGGGATTACAGGCGTGTGCCACCACACCTGGCTCTTGTCTCAAGAATCTTTATTCAGAATTTATGTTACATATCCTCAGACATTCTATTGTGGGTGTGCATGCATGCATGTGTGCGTGCCAGACAGTCACTCTAGCTGCTGAGCTATCTCCTTGGCCCAGCCTATTGTTACAAATTTAGTTTTTAGGCATGTTTATATAAATGACAAGATCTAAACTTTCTACTATTTCCTACCTTCTTCATCTTCCTCCTCTTCTCCTTCACATCCCTAAGAAAATGCTGTGTTCAAAAGCCAATACTGAACATTCTTATCTGGTTCTTGACTGTATTTTTTTTTTTTTTTTTTTGGCAGGACTGGGGCTCAGACTCACCACCTTACACTTGCCAGTCAGGCACTTGCGCCACAGAGCTATCTCCCCAGCACCCCATCTTGACTGTATTTAAATCCCCACCCCCCCATGCTTTTCCCTGGATCTTGATCTTGCAGTTTCTGTCCTGATTTATTTGCTGTCTCATCAGAGGCCATCTTTAGTATTTTCTCCCGATCGGGTGTGGGCAGAATAGACTCTGAGTTGCTAAATTCTCCAACTATCTTCCCTTTCTGCTGATGGCTGAGGCGGTCTCGGTCTCGGCTAGCACAGCAATCTTCCTTTTCCGCCAACACTCACAAGGGTTATCTTCCTAGTTTATAGTAAAGATGTATCCTTTCAGGGTCTTCTTATCTGTGAATCTCAAGACCGACAACTTTCCTTTCTACTGAGACAAGCTCAGAAGTATCTCTTTCCTCTCCAGTGTTTTCTGGGCTTTGGCAACACCTCCCAAAGTACTTCCCAATCTTTCTTTATCTGCAGGGTATTTTTGGCCTTACTGTTAAGTTGCTGTTGATCTCTACCAATCCTGGTGATGAGGCAACTCTGCATTGTCTCTGTGGCTTTGGCTGCTTCCTCCATTGCCCTTCCAGGCCCTGAGTGAGAGAGTGAGAGTCAACACTGACCCTCTGACCCTCCTACCCTTCATCACATTAAGTTGATGTTAACTTGAAAATCCTATTTAGGCTGGGGAGATAGTTCAATGATGCAGGTACCTGCCTGAGTTTGATTCCTGGTTAAAAAAAAAAGAAAAGAAAAGAAAAGAAAAAGAAAAAGAAAGAAAGAAAGAAGAAAAGAAAAGAAAAAGAGGAAGAAGAAGCAGAAGAGGAAGAAGAAGAAGAAGAAGGAGGAGGAGGAGGAGGAGGAGGTGGAAGAGGAGGAGGAGGAGGAGAAAAAAAGGAGAAGAAAATGTTACTTGCTTAAACTACAATTTCTCTTTTAAGGACTTCACCAAAATCTCAACTTCTTTTTTGTCTATGTGTTGTACGTATTTACTGCCTTCTCCAGTAGCTCTAGTTTTTTGTTGTTATTGTTCTTTGGTAGTACTATAGACTAAATCTAGAACTGTCACACTGAGGTACATCTGTAGCCCTTTAAAAATTTTTAAAAAGTTTTTGTAATAGGGTCTTTTTTTTTTTTTGTACAAGGTCTATGGGGTAGAGGCTCTACAGAGGCTCTATAGATTCTCACTACACAGATCAGACTGGCAGTGATTCTCCTGTTTTCAGCTTCCAAGCACTGGGTATAGGTGCACACCACCATACCCAGTCTCAATTGCAGTCTCAGAACATCCTGGGGATGGGGCCAGCATGGTGTGCCGGGGATCAATCCCCAGCCTTTGTGCTCTGCCTAAGCAGGCACTTTAGTCTGCTGAACTATTTGGCTGGCCCTTGTCATAGGGTCTTGTTAAATCAATTTGTGGTCTTTCTGCAGCAGACCTGAGAAGATTCAAAAATAACTAAAAGCATCAGTGTAATATTCATGTTTTTATGGGTTGGGAAGAGCTCTGTAGGACAGTGCTTAGTGTGTGGGAGGCCGCAGGTTGCTTCCTCAGTATCTATCTACCTATCTCCCTCTCTCTCTCTCTCTCTATCTATCTATCTATCTATCTATCTATCTATCTATCTATATCTCTCCATCTGTCATCTCTCTTCAGTACTTCCTAAAATAAACTAGGATAAAGCTGCTATGCGCTGCTCCCTACACTGCCCTCAAGAGCGAGCACTCGTACATGGACAAATGTTGCCACAAGCTCCATTTTTAAAATCCAGTGAGTAAAGGCTGCAGTGTCCATCACTGGCACAGACATTTGGGAAGAACCACAGAGATCTAGGAACAGAGAGCCAAAGGATCACATCGCATCTAGACATGCGCCGGTGACATCTGCCACTTCCTGGCTTTAAATGTAAACTCCCTGAAGAAACGGACATCAATGTTTCCTGCTCTTATTACAGACTTTTCTTTCCCAGATATATTCATTCATACTCTGCTTGAGTTGTGCTGAGTCCTGAAAATAGGAAACCCTGGTTAACAGACCTCCAGTACAGCCAGCTGCTGCTTGCAGACCACTGATGCTACTGGTTGAAAGCCCACCTTCTACCACCCCTGTGCCATCTGCCCGCA
>PVJA010022475.1:0-19457 GCA_004027025.1 Myocastor coypus
CTTTTTTTTTTTTTTTTTTTTTTTTTTTTTTTTTTGGTATCTTCCAGGGTCAAATCCCCTCAGGATTAAGTCTGAGACCATAGACAGTACTTTGTAGAACTGTTGTTAGTGTCAGCCTTCGGGACGAGTCACGGCCATTGCTTGGCCATTTTGCTTTCTGTGAAAGCCTGAGAGAATGTTTTTCTCTGGGTGAGCATCCTCAACTTTTAAAAAGGGCCAGCCAAATAGCATAGTGGGTTGAAGAGCCTGCGAGCAGGTGCAGGAGCCAGAGCGGAGCTTCGGAGCTTCGATCCCTGGGCCTGCTGTGCCAGCTTCACCTCCAGGGTGCGCTGAGATGGCAATTGAGACTGGCGTGGTGGCGCATGCCTGTAATCCCAGCTCTTGGGAGGCTGTAAACAGGTGTAATGATACAATACAACTCTGATCTAGTAGTGAGACCCTGAACACCCTGTAGACCCTTCCCCCTTCCCCAAAATACATAAAAAAAAAAAACTTTTAAAAGAGATTTATGGCTATGTGTATTTTACTGCAAAAAAATTATATGTAAACATTCACTATTTTTTATCATAGTATATAACTACTATAAAAGTGATAGCTCATATGCAAGTGACCTATTAATGGTAGTTTAGGGACAAAATGTCTTTTCTTTTCATCATTTAGATCCCTCATAAAAAGCATAAAACAACACTGAGATTCCATCTCATCCCAGAAAAAAATAGCTATCATCAAGAAGTCAACCAGGGGCACGGCCGGATGGCTCAGTGGTCTAAGGCGCCTGCTTGGGAAGGCTTGGGCGGCTTCAGCGACTGCGGTTCGATCCCCAGCACCACATGCTGCGCCGGCCCTGCCCTGGGGGTGGGCTGAGCCAGCCATAGAAATGAGTGAATAAACAAATAAAGGTTCAAAAAAAAGAAGTCAACCAATAACAAATACTGATGGGGCTTTAGGGAAAAAGGAATTCTCCTCCACTGTTGGTGGGAGTGTAGACTGGTAAAACCACTATGGAAATCAGTATGGCTATTCAAAAAAAAAAAAAAAAATTAGAGGTCCATTCAACCCAGGTGTTTCCCTCCTGAATATTTTTCCAGAGGAACTAAAAATATCACTTCATAGTGATATATGTGCACCCATGTTTACAGCAGCACAATTTGTCACAGCTAAATCTTGGAAACAACCCAAATGGCCACCAGCCGAGGAATGGATTTTAAAAATGTAGTATTTTTATACAATGGAGTATTACTCAGCTATAAAAAATTATAAACTCGAGGTTTTTGGATGCAATGAGAGACCATACTCATAAGTGAAATAAATTGCACTCACATGTGTAAACATCCAGCTGTCTCCCTAGTATTAGAACCTGAAAGAACAAATAAAATCTGAAAGATATAATAGATACTGTGAGTTGGAAAGAAACTTCAAAAAAAAAGAAATGCTGGGATGAGGGAAAGGAGAAAAGAAAGAAAGAAGGAAAGGAAAAAGAAATATGTATGTATATACACAGCACAGCTTGGATAATTGCACTGCTGATTTCTGCTGACCTATTGAAAGCAGCAGTTAATATTTAATACTTGTCTCTCTCCTTTTCTTTTTCTATAATTTTTGGTCAATTTTGCATGCTTATATGTGGTAAACAGAGCAATTAATTTGAAAATAATATGCAATATAACAACCATTGTTAAATTCCTGTAATTTTGTTTACTGAAATTCTGTATCATTTCTTTTTTTTAACTATTTTTTATTCTCCCCTAACTAAGAAAAAACTAAGAGAACATTTTGAAAATTTTTATCATAAGGAAATTATAAATATTTGAGAGATATAATTGATCCCAACTTAAATATTACACAGTACATGCACAAGTGGGAACATAACTGATGCCCCATGAATACATACAAATTTATGTTTTTATACATATCCATTAAAGTAAATTTTAGGGCTGGAAAATAGCTTGGCAGTCTAAGTGCCTGCTTGGCAAGCTCTAGCACTTGGGTTCAATCCCCAGTACTGCACACCATGCCGGCTCCAGAAGCCCGGGTGCACCATGCTGCCCACCAAAACTGGGCATGGTGGCACACACCTGTAGTCCCAGCACTGGGGAGGCTGAGACAGGAGGATCACTATAAGTCCAAGCTGCATAGCAAGACCCTGTACCAAATAAATAAATAAATAAATAAGTATTTAAAAGAAATTTTAAAGATATATAAGCTAAAATATTTAGAATATTGTATGTAGCAGAGGCTAAGAGTAAGGCATAAGCTATGGGCAGAAAAATTACAGGGAAAATTATTTATGGCTTTTAAAGCATAAAGTGGAAAAATTTCTGTTTATTAAAAAAAACTGGGGCCCGGCGGGATAGCTCAGTGGTCTAAAGCGCCTGTTTAGGAAAGCTTAGGCAGCTTCAGGGACCGCGGTTAGATCCCCGGCACCACATGCTGCGCCAGCCCCGCCCTCGGGGTGGGCTGAGCCGGCCATAAAAATGAATGAATAAACAAACAAAGGTTCTGAAACAAGAAAAGAAAAAAAAAAAAAAAAAAACTACCTTAAACCATTAGGAAGAGAAATTGTTTACAATATATATGATGGCAAATATTTGTGTGTAAAAAGCACTTAGAGAAAAACCACACTCTAAAAGACCAAATAAGTAATTCATAAAAGAAAACATACAAATGAACAATGAGCATAAGCAGATTTACCCTTACAAATAACGGAATGAAGTAGCTAACTTTTTCTACCCAACTGGCAACTATGTTTTAAATTGCCTTTTTAATAGTTCCTGAAAAAAGGAAAGACAGGTAAACAGCCTTATATACTGCTCATAGAAAGGCAAACTGATGAAACATTCTGGGAGAGCAACAATATAAAGAATATTAATAACTTTTAAAGTATGTGTAAATTCTGACATACCAACTTGACTTTTAAGCATTTGTCCCTAAGGAAAATCATCATAGCTAAAGATCCATGCACTTGGATACTCAGCAAAACATTGTTTATAAAAGCAAGATGTTGGAAATAGCCTCACTGTCTAAACAGTGAAGGGCTGGTTTAATATATTACGGCATTACCCACAGGGAATAACTATCAGCTATTAAAATGATGATAGAGAAAAATATGGAAACTTCCCTCATGCATTAAGTGGCAAAGCTGTTTACAAATGGTATGTTTAATATGAACTGACTTTTATAGATAAATATAGATATACGTATACTATTTGAGTTTAGCTACAAAGCAAGGAAGCAATCTACATTTAATTTTTAAAATCTGCTGACAGGTCATCTTTACCTTCTCCTTTGTAGTTTTCTGCCTTCTTTATAATTAACACATTTTATTTTTTAATAAAAGCATACAGTGTTGAAACACAACCACGAATTGTTGTCAAGTAATCAATCAAGAAGCAAACAGTTTAAAATCAACAAGTTAAGAACCAAAGACACATCAAATAAGATAAAGTAGTAACAATTGTTCCAAATAATCCCTCTAATTAATCTTTCGTGCCTTTTTGTAAGACCACAGAATCTGAGTTCATACAAATGAGGTCACTGCATTGCAAAACTTGTTGGACCAGGACAACATTCTAAAATCTTAACCTACTCTTACCCACAAAACAGGGGGAGATAAATTTGACCTCTCACTTTTTTCTAAGAAGAAGCCTTGCATCCTGAATGCTCAAGGTGGAAAAGTAGATTTCATGGGACAAGACTCAGAGATCAGGTAGGCTTGATTCTCCATGGGTGTGATTCTGTGCCAGTGCGAAGTTTCTATCTTTCAGAGGATTAAAGGGGCTCCATGTGGGGCCAGTGAGATAGCTCAGCAGACTAAGAGCCTGCTAACGCAAGCACCAGGACTAGGGTTCAATCCCCAGTGCCACAGACCACACCAGCCTCACCCCAAGGTGCACTGAGCTGGCCACCGAGACCAGGCAAGCTGGCGCACACCTGCAATCCCTGTGCTGGGGAGGCTGAAAACAGGAGGATCATTACAATTGTGAACTGCATAGTGAGACCCTGTACCAAATACCAAAAATAAATAAACAAATAAATAACATAGGGGGGTACATGTAAAGAGCAAGTGCTGTCTGCAAGATATAAAACACTGATGAGTGGTTCCAAGAAAAAAAAAAAAAAAAGATAAATTATGAAAGAAAGAGAACTATAGATCGTTAGTGTCTGCTGCAATATCTGCTACAGGTCCCCTGGGGCTAGCACACACACAAACACCTTATACACAGTAGCTACTCAACAAACATTGGTTAAATAATGTGCCAATGAATTTTTCTAGGCCTCTTTGACAACCCCTTATTTGGCTACAAATCCTTAATCAGAAAGAGTTCCCATCTCTGTAGAGAAAGGAAAGCACAAGACTTTTATGGGACTAACTCTTTTAGGATAATGCATCTTGATGAAGGACAAAGTTATACACACAAGAAAAGCATAAACAGGATTATGGATTATTGCACCAAAATCTCTTCTCCCTGTGTCTCTAAAGAAATCTTCCCAACTCAAACCAATCTCCAGAAACAGAGCAGAACAACAGGCAAATCCTTTCACTTCTTTGTCAGATGCATCTATGTGCAGTAAAGAATGCCTCTTTGGTCCCTCCAAATCCTTTGGGAAAGTCCAGAAGACAATATTTGCACTTTATGTGAATTTCTATTGCAATCTCATGAATTATGTCTATGCCACAGAATGACACACAAGTCTCTCTACCCCCTTTTTCTCAGGGGAAACCTTCCAAGACCCCTGTAGGTGCTTGACACTACAGAGAGTGTTGAGCCCTCTGTATATATTATTCCTATTTTATTCTTATATATACATACCTATGACAAAGTTTAATTAATAAACTAAGCTCAGTGAAAGATTAACAGCAATAACTTACTGTGAATCTTAGCAGATTCCACCTATAATTTTTCTTTAACTGATATTTCTCAGTAACTTTCACCTTTTCATTTAAAGGGGGCACTTTAAAGGCAAGATGTTAGTTAGCAGCATCATTACTTCTATGTGTTTGGTCAATTACTTAGTAAAAATAGGTTATTGAGCACAAACCTTCTGATACCAGGACAGTGGATCTGATAACTAAAATGGCTACTAAATGACTAATGGACAGGTAGCCTATACAGCATATATACTCTGGACAAAGCAGAGATTTGTAACCCAGGTGGAATGGAACAAAGCAATGTGAGATTTGTCACATTTCTCAGAAGACTGTGCAGGGCCTGGCAGGATGGCTCAGTGGTCTAAAGCGCCTGCTTAGGAAAGCCTGGGCAGCTGCAGGGACCGTGGTTCGATCCCCAGCACCACATGCTGCTCCAGCCCTGCCCTCAGGGAAGGCTGAGCTGGCCATAAAAATAAACAAACAAACAAAAGTTCTGGAACAAGAGAAAAATAAAATTAAATTTTAAAAAATTCTAAAAAATAAACAAAGAAGACTGTGCAGTTAAGACTTATGAAGTGTTTATGAAATTTTCTATTTAATATTTTCAGACTTTTGACCCAGTGTATGAAAGCCATAATGACTAAAACTGCAACAAGGAGGGATGACTATGTAAGATTATTGATCCCTCCCAGACAACAGCCCCTCCTTATCGTTGATCTCATATGCAGAGAGATGTGTTCTACTGTGCCAGCTTTAACTTAATAGTGGTATTTTTAAAGGAATTTATGTTTGTTGGCCTTTAACCATCCTGGAAATATTTTTCTTATTATCTGAGCACTTCCTACCAACCGAGTAACTGTCTGTTTAGATAGCTGAAGAGCATAGTACTTCATCTCACTTAGAGATGATCCGCTTCAAACCTTTCTTGACCATAATTCTCCAGGAAAGTGGGGTTCTGTTTCCTTTCAGTGACCTCTTGTCCATAAGCTAAGTAGAAGAGTTTCCAAGGGTGACTTGGGAAAAACAGGCATATAAGGCTATCTCCAGGTGGGTTTTAGAGGCCTTTGGAGGGGATCAGATATATTGGTCCAAAGAAAGGATACTAAAGAATGTAAGCATGACAAGGCATGATAGACAGCAAATATTTGCTGAATGACTATGCTAGTGTAAGGCTTTTATCATGCAGAGTGTTTCAAAGGAAAGACACAGGGGAAGGCATAGTGGCTGGGGCAGAGGGAAAATACAGATAGGACAGAGACATAAGAAAGGCTAAGGCATATATCACTTTGTCCCAAGTCAGGACACCCATATTTAATTATCAGGCTGGTTGCATAAGCAACAATCAGTGAATGTAAATTGTTTAACAGTCATTTTACTAAAACAATAGGATTTGCTGTATAACTGTCCTTTATCAAATAGATAATACCATTTTTGGCTGGAAATCTGGTTTATGCTATTTATAGAGATTTATGTAGCTTCTAAATGACTTTTGTATATATTTGTGTGTGCTGGCTCACTCCTTTTTTGCATATGGTCAGCATAGTCTATATGTTTGCTGAAGAAAAAGATAAATGAATTTCTGCCTTCAGAAAGCAAACATTTCCAAACATTTGGCCACAAAGCCAGGGAAAATACAGAAGACAGAATAGGCTATGAACCTGATGCACACTTATCCAACCTGAAGCATCCCATCTGGAAACCTCCTGGCAAAAAGATTTTCGTAAAAAAAAAAAAAAAAAAAAAAAAAAAAAAAAAAAAAAAAAAAAAAAAAAAAAAAAAAAAAAAAAAAAAAAAAAAAAAAAAAAAAAAAAAAAAAAAAAAAAAAAAAAAAAAAAAAAAAAATATATATATATATATATATATATATATATATATATATATATATATATATAAACAAAGAAGAGAAAGAAGTAGACCCACCGGGGAGCTTAACACATTGGGAATGATGCTGATTTTATTTTCATTACTCATATCTTTTAGGGTCAAACAATACCAAGTTCCTTCCATGCACTGTGCTCTACAGCCCACAGAAGACCAGAGGAGTAGAAGAACTAAAGCTCACATACATCACTTTGTCCCAAATCAGGATGTGTGTAGAACCACAGAAACGCAGGACCTGGACCATAGCAGACAACCCCTGGCTTCTCTGCCTGACTCTCAGTGTATCTCATTGCTGAGACCAGACCAACCACTCACCAGGGAAAGACAGATCTGTGTAATCCACACCATCATCCTACAGCTAGGCTCCCTGTGGGCACAGGGCGAGTTTACACTGAACATACATAAGAACATTACAGATGGAACTTGATTGAATATTCATTTTAAAGTAGTTGTGAAGACATTTGTCTCATTCAGGTATATATCCTAGGAAACCAAAGGAAAAACTAGAAACACTGTTTCACTGGGTACTATCCAAGGTACACCCCCGGCAGGAGGCTTTTCCAATTTCAGCCACAAAAAGGAATAAAATCCTGTATTCATGACAACATGAGTAGAATTGGGAGATATTATGTTAAGTGAAATAAGTCAGGCACAGAAAGACAAATATTGTATGATTTTACTCATACTTACAAAGTTGGTGTAGAAGGGCCAGCCAAACAGCTCAGCAGATCAATGCAACTGCAAGCAGGCACAGAGCCCAGAGTTCGATTCCCAGGCCTGCCATGCCGGCTCTGCCCGCAGTCTCCATTGCTCTCAGAGCAATGGAGACTGGGCATAGTGGTGCACGCCTGTTATCCCAGCTCTTGGGAGGCGGTAAACAGGCGGATCACTGTGAGTCCTATCTAGTAGTGAGTCCCTGAACACCTAAAGGCCCTTACCAAAAATACAAAGAATAAAATAAATAAATAAATAAATAAATAAATAAATAAATAAACAAACAGTTGGTGTAGAAGTTGAGAATTGCAGTTACTAGATGCTGGGGAGGGACAAGGAGGGAGAACAGGGATAGGAGAGGAAAGACTGATGGATAGGTACTAAGTTACTTTTAGGTAAGAGTAAGAAGTCATGCTGTACTATTGCAGTGTGGTGGCTACAGACAACAGTAATGTACTGTAGGTTTCAAGAAGAGGTAGAAGAAAGGACTTTTTATGCTTTATCATGAAGATATTATAGGTTTTTAAGGAGATAGGTGTGAAGATCCTAATTTCATTATACAATGTACACAGGCATTGAAGTATCACATGGTACCCCATGAAAATGCAAACTTTCCAGTGTGTCAGTTCAACTTTTTGTGAGTTTGAGGAGCAGAAGGAAGACCACCTGTCCATACTGGCCCCACCCCAAGGGGCGTGCTGAGACAGCAATTGAGACTGGGCGTGGTGGTGTGCACCTGTAATCCCAGCTCCTGCGAGGCTGTAAACAGACAGATCACTACGAGTCTGATCTAGTAGTGAGACCCTGAGCACCCTGTAGACACTTCCCCCCAAAAAAGGCCCTTACCAAAAGGCCCTTACCTCTAGCTT
Organism: Myocastor coypus; assembly: GCA_004027025.1. Classification (NCBI taxonomy): domain Eukaryota; kingdom Metazoa; phylum Chordata; class Mammalia; order Rodentia; family Myocastoridae; genus Myocastor; species Myocastor coypus. Next base: position 8,335 of record PVJA010022475.1, read on the forward strand.
GAGATTTACCAATCTTTTCCACACTTTCAGTTGTCGCTTCCTTGGAATTTGGAAATAGTACAGGTACTTACAGGGTCATCTCGTCAAACAGGCTCTGGAAGGATAAGTCGCTGAGGTGTGAATGTCCCAGCACAGAGAAGATCCTAAGGAAGCGTAAGCCCTTACACCAGCTCATCTTTTAGATCTTTTTCACATCACAGATGCTCTTATCCCAGAGCAAGCACTGTGAGACTTACTGCTTCACATTTTACTTTTGGGTAAAACTCAGTGATGAAATAGGTGATCGTTTAAGGCCAGAGTGTTTCTGTAAGTGTATGAAACTCATTGCTCTGGCACTGCCCAGGTGGGCAGAGAAGACCCTGCGTCCACCACACAAGGCTTCCTCCGAGGAACCCAGTGTAGGAGCCCATCCAGCCTATGAGTGGCTTACCTTCAGGTTGGGGATACCATGGGTCCTTCTGTGGACCACATGGCTTTCTAGGCTTTGGCTCTCAGTAAGCTCACAGGCAGATTCGTATCTGTGTCCAAGCCTGGTTCTGATTTTTGCTATTTTCTGCTTTTCTCTCTTATGTCCTTACTCATGTAGGTCATCTGGTTGTTTTTCAGTGCACTCATTGCACGGTGTCTTACATGATGTAGGCATGGATTTGTAAACGTTTCAGCCTTTGCTTCACTCCATGAAGATGCTGCAGCCTAGAAGAGGTCTCACTGCACATAGGGCAGTAAACATCCTATTTGTTCATGGCGGAACATTTTGCATTTTTATATGGTTTTGCATTTTATAACTTTTCTTAGATTGTGGTTTTCTGAAATTATTTATTTGGGTAGAAATCATCAAAAGGTGGTATTTGTACATTGCCTGCCTATTTCCGTCTTTTAAACAGTTTTGTGTGTGCTTATAGCCTGAGTGCACACAGATCCCACTATCCTCCAAATAAAAACATCAGACCACTTACCTGAAAAGTTCTGACGCCAGCCTGCCCACTCTTCCCTCCTCTCGGCCACTGGCATCATGCAGTCCAGCTGGACAGCAATGCACAGGCAGAAGCCAGCCTCTTCTAGACACCATTCTCACCAGGGCCCTGGCTGCCAGTGTCCAGCAGCTGTCATTGCTTTAGTTTAAGTATTATTCCGCACAATAAAAGGAGACTCTTTAGATTTTCTTTGGTGGCACTGAGAAACCTGTGCAGGCAGCCCTCCACCTCCATGGGTTCCACATTCAGGGATTCAGCTCACATTCAATGTCAAAAATAAATGAAAAGGGGGCCGGGCAGAATGGCTCAGTGATCTAAAGCGCCTGCTTAGGAAAGCTTAGGCAGCTGCAGGGACCGCGGTTCGATCCCCGGCACCACATGCTGCACCAGCTCTGCCCTCAGGGCAGGCTGAGCTGGCCATAAAAATAAATAAACAAACAAAAGTTCTGAAACAAGAAAAACACAAAATAAATTTTTTTAAAAAATAAAATAAATGAAAAGAATGCACCTATGGGGGGCTGGGGAGACAGCTCCGTGGCACTAGTGCCTGCCTGGCAATTGCAAAGTCATGAGTTTGAACTCCAGTCCAGCAATAAATAAATAAATAAATAAATAAGCAAATAAAATTTTAAAAAATAATAATGCACCTATACTGAGCATGTGTAGACTAATGCTTGCCATTATTTTCCAAACAATATGATATAACAACTATGTACACAGTGTTTATGTTGCATTGTATATTATCAGTAACTTAGAGATGATTTAAAAATATAAGGGAAGAAGTACATAAGCTCTACGCACTCCCAGCTCACTGATATAAAGGACTGCAACACCTAAGGGTTTTGAAATTGCAGGAGAGGGACTGGGGAGATAGTTTAGTAGAACAGGCACTTGCCTGGCAAGTTCAATCCCCAGTACTGCTAAATAAATAAATACATACACACATAAATACATAAAATTTGCAGGAGACTGGGACTAATCTCTCTATGGTCCCGGGGAACAAGGGACAACTGTCTGTCACTACGGATGCCATGCTGGCTCCTTTCTCGTACATTGCATCATCCTGCTGAGCTGAAGGTAGAGTTCTCTCCATTTTGCCAGCAAGATTCAGAGCTCACCAATGCAAACATCGTTCCTTTGGTTCTGCCCTAAGTAGCAGAGGAGCTGGGAAGAGCAAGAGTCTGAACTTTCAGGTCCGCATTCACAGCACTTGGAGAGCAAACGGGAGATGAAGTTACGAGATGTTTTTCACTGTCTGTCTTCAGGCCCACTTTTCATTCTAGAAATACACCTTCCACTCTTCTTCCTGCTTCCCAGAAAACTGCAGGAGGCTCCCCTGGTCCTCCTTCCCCTCTCCCCCTGTCCTCCCAGTGGTTTTTTCATCCTCAGCTGTGAGCCCTCCTGCCCTGTCCCAGAAGTCCTTCCCTCCCTGGTCCTCTGCCTGGACTTGGAGCACCTCAGGGTGAGGGACCAATGACCAAGGACTTCTCTGCACGGAAATCAGACAGCCCTGCCTCAACACCTCTCTTCTCGGGAAGATCAACATTTAAAAAAAATTATTTCCATGATTTTATTTACCAGTGAAATTTGCCTTTTTCAAACACAAGGATTTTTAAACATTTTCACACACTGTCCCCTCAAAGTTAATAGGTTATACCAAACTATTCACTGCTGTGGTTTTCTGTCCACACATAGACGACATCATGTTCATCTTCATTAGATTCTAAACATTTTATAAACATTTATATTCTTTTTCTTTGACATTTTTTCACTATAGACTTTTCTCAACAATAGTTTCACAACTTCCTGGGGTATATTCTCTCAAATAACCTTGATAATTGTATTAGTTATAAAAATTTTACCTGAAAACATACTGGTCCTTCCTTCTTGAGAGATTTTTTAAAATATACAATTATATATGAGCATTTATTCTCTCAGAACCTTGTCAAGATTTTATTATTATGATTTTTGGCTTTCATTGCAACTGAAATAAAGCTAGACATAGGCTTTTCTTTTTTATTTGAGCTTTATTATTATTTTTACTTTGGCTTTACTATGTGCATAATGTATAATGTTTGCATTCCTTGTGGGAAGTTGGTGTATGCTCATAATACATCCTAATCCCTTTCTTCTACCTTTTTTTTTTCCTCTTTCAATAGAGTGTCTCACTACACAATTTGGACTCACAGTGACCCTCCTGCCTCAGCCTACTCAGCACTGAGATTACAGGCTTGCAGTACCACACCCAATTTTGGGGCCAGCACACCACGCTTGGGGTGCAGGGGCTGGCACAGCAGGTGGTACTGGGGATAGAACCCAGATCCTTGCCCTTACTAGGCAGGCACATAAACTGCTGAGCTATCTCCTTAGCCCTCCACTCACCACATGATCCTCTTCCCCTTTGACAACAATCTACCCCCTATTTCAGCTATTACCTATCTTATATTTTACTCTTCATTTTCATTCTAGGTTTCTTATATGAGACAGCATGCGATATTTAAGTAACACGGTGTTATTTCCCTTCACACTGTCATGAGGTGCATCCATTTTCCTATAAAGGACTCAAATATATATTTATAGTAGAAGAGAGCTCAGTTGTCTGTACATGCCACATATTCTTTAACCATTCTTCTGTGGATATATACATTACTTTGCAGATTCAGTTTTCTTGAATAGTGTAAGAGCAGTATTTTTAAAAGAAATTCCAGGGGCCAAGGAGATAGCTCCATGGCACTTGAACCCCAGTCCCACCAAAAGAAAGAAAGAAAGAAAGAAAGAAATTCTAGGGAAATATCAAGCCTGGAATTAAAGGGATAAAAGTCCTGATATAAGAAATCCAGGCAAGTGGGGGACCGGCAGGATGGCTCAGTGGTCTAAAGCGCCTGCTTAGGAAAGCTTGGGCAGCTGCAGGGACCGCGGTTCGATCCCCGGCACCACATGCTGTGCCAGCCCTGTCCTCAGGGCAGGCTGAGCCAGCCATAAAAATAAATAAATAAACAAACAAACAAAAGTTCTGAAACAAGAAATAAAATAAAATAAATTTTTTTTAAAAAACCAAAAAGAAGGAAATCCAGGCAATATGCCCAGGGAGTTAGTTCAGTAGAATAAACACCTGCCTGGCAAGCACAGGGCCCTGAGTTCAATCCCTGGTACTGAAGAAAAAAAAAATGCAGGCAGCAAACAGAAGGGCTGGGAACGGGAAGTCTATATCTCAGCAGGTTTCCTAGCCCCCATCTTGCCTCCTTGCTGACGGTGAGATGGGGTTCAAGCTACACACTTTGGCTCTATTCAAGGGGAAGCCCATGCTTCTGTCTTCCATCAAGTCACCATTCACATATAATGCCTACTACACAACATGGAACAAAGCTGTCACTGACAGAAGACAATCTGCAAATGAATCTGGAGGTCAGGACTGCCCTCACTAGGGCCCCCTGCAACTAAACTGGCCCACCCCAACCTACCTTCAACAGACAACTCACTGGAGGACTTCACCCTCCTCCAGTCCTGAGGCTCAGCCTTTCTTGGGGTGCCAGAGAGCTCTAATGCAGACCAGCAGGCAAGCAGGCTCAGTGCTTCCCATCCAAACTCCCCAACCCCCTCACAGAGACAGGAAAAGCCATGCACCTCCCAGCCTACCGCCTGCCTGGCTCCTGGCAAAATAAGGCCATCTATACGGCTGACATCAGCAGGTCATAGCACTGAGGAACCTCCAGGTGGAAGAGAGGGAGGCACCACGGGTGACACTGGTGTCTCATGAAGCCTCTCTGAGGTTCTGATGGTCTTCATGCAAAGTCTTTCTGGCCTACCCATCCTCACCAGGTTTGGGATCAAATGTGTGAATGACAATGGAGACCGTGTGTCCATGTGCTGGCCTTCTCACCAGTAGTACCAGTAGTAGATATTTTGGAGGCCAAACATCAGTTTATGGACTTTTCTTTCATAATCTTCCAGATGCTTGGCCTGGCCCAGATTTCAGAAGCAGTAAAAGCCCATATTTCCCTCACAAGCACATCACCTACCTCTAGAGGCCTGTCTCACACGAACCTGTGGCTGCTGCAGCTCAGAGGCCCTGGGGAGGCAAGAGTTTCTGTCCCCAGGCCAGAGAGTCAACTGGACATCCTATCTTACGAGCTTAGCCACTGGCATTCTTAACGTGTGGAGGAACTATGTGTTTGATTTCGGACTTTGTGATTGCTGCTTGCTTTTCCACAAATTCATAAAAATGTGAGACAATTCACTGGTCTTGAGTTCCTCAGCCAACTGAACTTTTGGGCTCAGAGATGTGCTCTGATTTATATTTTCAAGGAGAGATGACTGGGAAGAACTATGACAAGATATAGCCTGCCTCAGGTTATTCGATGGAGAACTACCTGAAAAGCCAGACATAAAAGAACATTCTGGGCATTCCCTGTGCCTCCTCTTCCTCTAATACATGTCAGTCTAGGCATAGGACAAAAAGGTGAATAACCCTCCCAGGCTAGTACCTGTTAGCAAGCCTTCCATTGCTGTAGCAAAATACCTGCGCTAACTGACTTATAAAGAGGCAGAGTTTACTTTGGCTTACCGTTTCAGTCCACAGTCAGTTGGCACCACTGCTTTTGAGCGCATGGCAAGGCAGCATACTATAGTGAGCAGGAATTGTGGAGGCAAGGCAGTACATAGCAGGGGCAAGCTGGTCACCTCATGGCAGGTAAGAGGGAACGAGAAAGGCAGGAAAGACCTGGGGTCCCCATATCCCCTTCTAGAACATTCCTTCAACAGGTTAGCATCCTGTCGATAGGCCTCACCTCTTAAAGGTAACACTACCTTTGAGTACTACAGGCTATGGACCCAGCTTTTAATATTGGGGGCATCACAGATCCAACCAGGAGCACAGAGCTTGACCTTTCGGGGGGTTGTCCCAAGTCTAATGAAGGAGCTACACGAAACAGTACAGGGCAGGCTGAGTGCCTCTAGTTTAAAGACCCAAAATACAAAATATAAACTTGTTTTAGCACTGACATGATGTCACACACCACTTCACATAATGGGTCATAGTTAAAACACAAACATGCTTAAAAATACTGTATAAAAATTATCTTCAGGCTACATGCATGAAGTGTGTATGAAATATAAGTAAGTTTTGTGTTTAGAGTTAAGTCCATCTCTAAGATGCTTCCTTTTTTGTTTGTAACTGTTCCAAAGGCTGAAGCACTTCTGGTCCTAAGAATCTGAGGTCAAAAATACTTAACATGTATCTAATATTTGCCCCAGTGAAAGAACAAACTATGTGGCAGAGAAGATCAGAGGAGGTGGTGTTTCATTTGAGTCTTGAAGAGTGAGGAAAGGAAATATTCTCCTTAGAGGATGTTTGTGAAGAAATCTCCACCCTGCCATCAATTCCCAGCAAAAGACAAGCTCCAAGCAAGCACTTTTCCACTTTTGCCTCTAGGAGTTTTATTAATATCCTTTGGCTAAAGAGAGACTCAGTGCCAGTCCAATTCAAGGTTAGAGAAATAAACTTCACTTCTTAATAGGAGGAGTCTTAAAGACTTGGCAGTTGCTTTTCACATGGGATTTCCATTGCACAGAAAAGTGTAGGCTATCTCTGTAGTTTGAGCTTGCCCACTGAGTTTTCTTGCATCTGACCCTCCACAATATCTATGGGTGCCCTACAGACATCTAAGGCAAGGGAAAAAAAACTAGAACTCTTCTGCTGCACAGCTCAGAGATGAGTTTGCCTTCCACTTCTGCTCATGCATATGGGAAGGTGAAATGGATTTGATGAAATAAAACCCAAAAGAAGGGTCCAAACCAAGCAGCAGGCGAGAACTTTGCTCACGATGCTAAGTGGTGGCCAGGATTAGTGAAACGGCCATCCAAGGTCACAGCCAAGCAAATGTCCAGAATGCAGAGACAGCACATCAGTGATCTTAGTAAAAGCCAGATCTCAGATGAGAAAGGTGTGGTCGTAGATGGCATAAGAACATGACACAAAGCAGGGCTTAAAAGATAGACCCAGGAGGGGCTCACAAAGATGGCAGAAGTAGGCAGAAAAGCAGGGCACTCTCCTTTCACAGACAGTCAGCTCTCATCCCACTGGCAATAGAGTAGTGTAAGGCAAGGCGTCAGAGCAGGAAATTCAAAGTGCCAAGCCCAGCACACTCAGAAAGGCAGTGATACCCACTCTACGTGCTGCAACTATGAGGGGAGAGCCCAGGGCTGCAAAGCAGGATGCTCCAGAGGTAAACCAGTCTGCTTAGGGTAAACCATAAGCAGTACCTACCACAGACTCTTCCAGAGGGAACAGTGTCAGGCACAAGGCATGTTCCACCAGAACAAACCCATAACACTGGTGACAAGGAAGACACAGGAACTTTACCCTAAGAAGATGGTCTAACCTTTGTACCTAGAGATATAAAAATATGTCTGAAGTTAATAAGTATTTTGAAAGATTACACTATAAATTTTCTTGTTTTGTTTTGTTTGTGTTTTTGAGACAGGGTCTCACTCTACAGCTCAGGCTGGCCTTAAGGTCACTTTTTGTAGCCCAAGCTGGTCTCCAACTCGCACCAGTCCTCCTGCCTCAGCATCCCAAGCGCTGGGATTACAGGTTATGCTATAAGTCTTATGCTAACATGTGCAATGCAGTGAAGTACTACACATTACCCCCTAAGTACTTACAATGCCCGGCTAAGAGGAGGAAACAACCAGCAATGTTTTAACTTTTTGATTTGTGAAAGCAATATACATTAAATAAAAGTTATGCTCTGAATTTTGAATTTTGATCTTTTGCTGAACTGGCCATAAGCAATATAATTCTCTTTTCTCTCTCTCTCTCTCTCTCTCTCTCTCTCTCTCTCTCTCTCTCTCTCTTTCTCTCTCTCTCTCTCTTTGTCTCTGTCTCTCTGTCTCTCTCTCTGTGTCTCTGTCTCTCTCTCTCTGTCTCTGTCTCTCTGTCTCCCTCTCTGTGTCTCTGTCTCTCTGTCTCTCTCTCTCTGTCTCTGTCTCTCTCTCTCTCTCTCTCTCTCTCTCTCTCTCTCTCTCTCTCTCTCTCTCTGAGACACAGCCATGTAATCAGAAGGTTGAATAGTGGAGAGCCTACAGTGTCCTTTTCACTAAACTGGGCTTGGTCAGTAGGTTAGGTGGCTTCAATGCACATTCACCTTCATATATTTTCAGGGCCTGTGGTATAGCTCAGCGGATTTAGCACTTGCTTAGAGGAAGCACAGAGGCCAGGGTTTGGTTCCTGACCCCTTGTGACGCGCCGGCCCCGCTCTAGAGCCTGCTGAGCCAACGAGACTGGGTGTGGTGGCGCACGTCTGTAATCCCAGCCCTTGGGAGGTACAAACAGGAGGATCACTATGACTCAGTAAGTGAGACCAAAAAAAGAAAGAAAGAGAGAAAGAAAGAAAGAAAGAAAGAAAGAAAGAAAGAAAGAAAGAAAGAAAGAAAGAAAGATGGGGCCTGGTGGGATGGCTCAGTGGTCTAAAGCGCCTGCTTGGGAAAGCTTGGGCGGCTTCAGGGACCGCGGTTTGATCCCCGGCACCACATGCTGCGCCAGCCCTGCCCTCGGGGTGGGCTGAGCTGGCCATGAAAATGAGTGAATAAACAAACAAAGGTTCTGAAACAAGAAAAAAAATAAATACATAAAATAAAAAATTCTTTAAAAAGAAAGAAAAGACAGAAATGTACATTTAAAAAAAAAAATTCATATATTTTCAACTTACAGTGGATATCTAGACCATAACTCCATTATAAGTCAAGGAGCATTCTTGTTAATGAAATTAATTGATAGAATAAAAACTAAACTAGGTTATAGAAACAGTTGGAGATAGAGGAACAGGTAAGGTAATGTCAGGAAAAAACACGCAGATGTTCAGAATGTGGGGCTTGGTATAACTCTGCTGATAAAGCCTCTTGCCATGATCACTTTAAAGAAAAAGGTCAAGGTAGACTATTCTAGAATAAGAGAGTAATGAGGTATACCAAGAGAATGCAATGCAGGAAGTATGACTGAATTCTAATCCTTGAAAAACTAAAATGAACATGTGCAAGATAATTGGGAAGCTACAGCTTGAGCTGAGTATCAATACTGTTAAATCACTGCTTCTCAGCCACGATAATGTTGAAGACTGATAATGCTGATGCAGACAATTGTAGAAATAGGATAAATATAAATATTTATAGCTTGAGCCAATTATTAAAATATTAGCTTTTTGCTCTAAATTCACCCTTCCAGATGTTGAGTCCTTGGCCTCTATGGTTCCATAGCTGCAAATTTAATCAAATGTGAATTAAAAATATTTTAATTGCATCTATATTGAATATGTATAGACTTTTCTGAATATTATTCCCTTAACAGCATCCACTAGTAATCTCAGAAAATATTCCCTACAGAAGAGGGCAGGGCACTGTATAGCAAATGCTTTCCATTCAGATAACATAAAGTTTCTGTCACTTAAGTTAATGAACTGTGTCACAATACTTGAAATTTGCTTTAAAAAGGTTTAGCCAAATGGAAAAGTATTGATATCTCAATATCGATAATATACATGCAATACACATATCCACAAATGTTTATTTATACAAAAGAAACAGCAAATGCTAAATCTAGGTATGGTGGTACAGCAGTGATCACTATATTAGACTTTCAGCTTTTCTGAATTGCCATTTTTATACTATTGGAAAAGAAAAAATAAGGAGAGTACTACCTAACCCACCATTTGTTATAACATTGATATGCAAGTTGAGATATCAATTAGGAAAAAATACCTTTGCCAGTTTTTTAAGCATAGTCAAAAGGCCACTCACCCATGAAAGGCATGGGTCATGAAAGACAAGTTCATTGTCCCGTCCTGGACAGAAAGCATGTGGATATGTGCGCAAAGCCACCCCTGCAGTCAACCCACAGGAGCCTGGCTTGGCTAGGAATCCAGGGCATGCCTCTGAATCATACCAGCGGGAAAGATGTATCTATTTCAATGAAGAAGAGGACATTCTACCAGATCCCATGAAAGACAGCAAATAGTTAGGATTGCCCCAGTCCACTCTGAGTCTCTGTCCTAACTTCCTTGCACTCCCAATTAAGTTTCTTTTTCTTGTTCATTCCTCCCATAGAGGCTTAATTGTTATGAAAAAAGGCCTTGCTATACCTGCATGGATGAACCTGCATCTATCTCTGGGCAGGACACTGTCAAGAATTCTTCACTACCTTCACTCTTTCTTGGTAACAAAGCAATCTACTAGATGATTGTTTACATTCAGATGTGACAGACAATCCTAGTGGAATCAATATGCTTGGTCACAAACAGTCTGGAGCAGCATGTAGGTGAAGCCATAGCAGGAAATCTGCAAGTGCCAGGGGAAAGGATTGACTATGACCCATGGACCCAATGAAGGTGAAAGAGAATTATACACCAGTATTCCTCAGTCAGAGGACAATAACGTGTGTTATATAAAATTGTTCTATGGTTAGGCCTGGCAAGATGGCTCAGTGGTCTAAAGTGCCTGCTTAGGAAAGCTTAGGTGGCTTCAGGGACTGCAGTTTGATCCCAAGCACCGCATGCTGCACCAGCCCTACCCTCAGGGCAGGCTGAGCCAGCCATAAAAATAAGCAGACAAACAAAAGTTCTGAAACAAGAAAAAAATAAAATAAAATAAAATAAAAATAAAATAAAATTGTTCTATGGTCAAAAATGTGTGAAAAATACCAAATGAGCTAAAACTAAGCAGACATCTTTATTGAAGGACTTACGGTGGACTTTAATATGCCAATGTACATCAGGAATATTCAACGGGCTGTGTAATTTGCAATATATTTCAAAACCATTTGTCTGCCATGCCAACCCTCTCCCTTTTCAGGAGGCTCTCAAGGCTAGATCCATAGCAAATACTTTGGAAAATGTTGCAGGCATGTACTTCTCTACTGTCAGGAACGGAGAAAACAGACAGCGGAAAATTAATGATAGATCTGTCTCACCTAACTCAAGAGAGTAAAAGAATAAAATAAATCAAGAGAGAAAGGATCACAATTTTCCTCTTATTTCTCTTCTTCCTTTGTCCTTCTGGTCTGTGAAACATATGCAAAGACTCTTATACCCAAAAAAAAAAAATAAATTGTTATTCCAGCATTTAAAAAATAGACTAGCCAGGGGGCCTGGCAGGATG